>RJWH01004570.1:25882-102539 GCA_004363575.1 Solenodon paradoxus | reverse complement strand
TTCTTGCCCTGGTTCTGGGCCCCCTCTGCCTTCTTGCCCTGGTTCTGGGCCCCCTCTGCCTTCTTGCCCTGGTTCTGGGCCCCCTCTGCCTTCTTGCCCTGGTTCTGGGTCCCTTCTCCCTTCTTGCCCTGGTTCTGGGTCCCTTCTCCCTTTTTGCTCTGGTTCTGGGCCCCCTCTGCCTTCTTGCCCTGGTTCTGGGCCCCTTCTCCCTTCTTGCTCTGGTTCTGGGAACCCTCTGCCTTCTTGCCCTGGTTCTGGGCCCCCTCTGCCTTCCTGCCCTGGTTCTGGGTCCCTTCTCCCTTCTTGCTCTGGTTTTGGGCCCCATCTAACTTCTTAACCTGGTTCTGCGCTCCATCTGCTTTCTTGCCCTGGTTGGGGGCTCCCTCCCCTTTCTTGCCCTGGTTCTGAGCCCCATCTGACTTCTTGCTCTGTGCAATAGTGGTGGCTAGGGTACTGGTCTTGGCACCCACGGGGGGCACAGCCACCATAGGCACCTCCTTGGAAACAGTTTCCAAGATGGCCGACTTTGAAGCAAGAACCTGGATGGAATTCACTACAGAACTAACTGCTGGTTCCACTTTTGCCACTTTCTTCTCCTTTTTCTTTTTGTCCTTAGGGGAGGAGGTCGACTTCTCTTGGGGCATGGCTGGTACTGTGGCTACAGGGGCAAGGACCACAGAGGGCTGAACTGGGGCTGGAAGCACTGCCATCGCAGGGGCCCGCACTGGGTCTTTGAGGAGGATGGTCACATTGGGGACTGACTCATGGTCAGGTATCTTCCCATTGGGTTTCTCTTCCTTTTTCTTGGTCTTTCCTTTCTTTTCCACTGTTTTCTCTTTCTTTTTCTTCTCCACTTTCTGGTGGTGAGTTTTCGCCATCTCCTTGCGTTGGTTGGCTAGGGCTTCTTCATATGATGTCTCCTTCATGGAGAAGGTCGACACCAGGAAGATACCGATGGCAGAAACAACCATGAACCCACCAAAAACCACAACTCCCAAGGTTTGAGTGTCATAAATATCCATCCTGGCTTGCTTTCCTTTCACCTGCCAAATACATACATGTACATTACTTTTTTTGTAGAAACTGAGGCATTTGACAGTTTGCATCCTGACCCCCACCACCGAATTTAAGGCTTCACTAATTCTTCAGACTCAAGTCAAAGAAGAAACACAAGAAATTCCGATGTCACCATTCTCACCTGACCCTTTTCCATGTTAAGCATTTTTACACAAGGGTGCCCGTGGGTGTTGAGAGGAGCAAGAGTAGTAGGCAATGGCAGAGTGTGGGTCTGGAAATGCAGCATATAATACCCAGGAGACTCAGAGGCTACCCTTCTGATTCAAGATGGTCCCCAATGCAGGTGTCAACGGAGCACATGTGCACAGGAAGGCTTGAGATGATGGGAACTGAGAAGGGCTGCGGCAAAAATTGCCCCACTAAATTAGGGACAGATGTCCCCAAACACAGCTGACTGCTGTATAAGCGTGAGTAAAGTGTTGAGGGATCTTTTTGTTTGTTCATGTTAAGCCAGAAATCTTTTTCTTCTCAGCATGAAAATAATTTTAAAAATACCATGTGAGCCAAACCAAAACATCTGAAGACTTTCATCCACACACCTTCTGGCCAGCAGGCCTCTCGCATGCCAGGTCTTCTCTGCTGCCTCCTTCTTCCTCAGGGTTGATAAACACAAACTACCCAGAGTCAGAGAGGAAAACCCTCGTGTCACAATCCTGAAAATTTTGTGATAAAGAATATGGGAAAGAAAAGTGGCTTCTTGCCAGCAACAACTACTGAGGAGTTATGGAGCCTGCAGCCTCACACTGGGAAACATGGGGCATCAATCCTGCAAAGTCCACCAAGTAAACGACGCCAGGGTTAGAATTTCACCTCACAGGCTGCAGAGGAGGGAGGACAGGAACACCAGGTCTCATCTCTGCACTGGGAAGGAGACTGCCTGATGACATACTTTAAACCAAGAGGATGCCTCACCCCTGCCCACTGCCCACGGACCAGTCTAAGAGTTAGATGTATCAGGTCCACACCCGAAGGTTGACAGCCCAGCTCAAGTTCAAATTCAGTGAGGAACTCTAAGAGGCTTGGATACACTCAACTTTTATGAACTAATTTTGATGCTATTACCATGACCCCCATCCTGCTGAACTGGAGCGTAAGGAAGTGCCCCTGTCTCCCTAAAGAGGGTGGCGATGGATTCCTGACCAGAAGGTGCAAGTAAGGAAGGTGGGAAGGGGAGGTAGATGGGGGAGAGGAGCAAATCTCCAGAGCCCGTGGAAGTCAGGTCTACTTGTCAGTGACTTAGAGATGCCTCTTCTGGGTGGATGGAAGGAAATAGACAGTGGAAATGTGTAAACAACAATCATGAAATCCAAATCTTGATGTTAGGGCCCCTTAAAGAAGGGACTGAGAAGAGACATTGTTTTAAATGTCTCAGTGTGAGGTCCTAAGAAAAATCACTCACTGCAGAACAAATACATATTTTCACTCTACATTTGGTACTATTAGTGACACTCTTCCAAGGAGAAGATTTAATGTACTCATGACAAACACTTCATAGCACCTACTTCCCACAGTGCCAATCCCTCAGCGGCAGCTTCCCCAGGTCATCACCCTGGGTCTGCAGGCCCAACTCAATTCTTTATTTTGGTCATAACCTCTGCAAATGAAGCCCGAGGTGGGCTCACTGTGCCTTTGAGTCCTGGGCGAATAGAGTCTGGCCTGTGAGTAACAACAGTGTGACCCACAGCCAGGGCATCCTCACTTCCGTATGAGTCAACTAGAGAGGCCGGCCTCAACCAGCCTTTTCAGGAGCGCACTCATGCTGGGTGCCAAGAAGAAAACTATACCCTGCTTCGCCCAGAGAGACTGAGTGGTGGGAGGACAGGGACAGAGTTGGACATCCTACTGTCAAACCTCCATTTCTTGTTGGGCATTCACCAACTAAAACTCTGGGTCTCTACCAGGGCCTCTCAGAATTCTGTCACTGTGCACTTGTTCAATTACTAAATATACTATACTCAGGCTACAGAGGTGACAAAAGTCCTGTAAAACTCTCCCCTTCTCCAGAGGCAGCACAACTCTAGGACGCGAGGGGTCACTCTGGCTGAGGCTCTGTAAACTGGAGATGACCTCCCAACTCTGTGTTCAAGGGGCAGTCTCCAGTGAATCACAGGGCCACTAGGCCCACAGTCAGTTGCCCCCTGCCAAGGGGGCCTATTCCCCACTGGGCACCTGTGGGCACTGTGTGGCCTCCTGATTTAGGCAGAAAAGCCCAAGTTGGAAAATTATCTTTCTCAAGTTAGCAAACATGGGATACAAAAATCATAATCTCTGCTAGGAGCAGAGAATTGAGAAAAGCAAACTAGGGAGAACAGTTTTCCTCTGGAACATACTAAACTATGTTTGAGAGATGCACAACTGTACCTACAACCGCTTCAGAAATGATATGCCCACCACTAAGTACTGAGGTCGAATTTCCTTAAAAAAACTCTTTCACATGAAAAGGAAAGGCCCTCATCTTAAGGAATAATAGATTGAGACATGTAAGACTGAGGCTGTATCACCAGGAATACAAAGAAGTGAAGGACAGCCTCCTGCTGCCCGGTGGAGTCAGCTGGGGGAGGGCAGAAACACCATGAGGAAACCCCTGGCTTGCAGGGGGTCCCACCCACTGTGCTCAAGGTCAGCTGAGTGCTTCACTTCTGAAAACCCCACTATCACAAAAGGATCCCCAGGGATCCCCACCAGATCCCGGTCCAAATGGGGAAGAATGAGGCCGATGTGTGCGCTCCCATATCCTGTATATCTGACCACAAAGCCTATATACTCTGCCAGTTCTAGAAACTTCTATTAAGTATGTACTTTTACTTACAAATGCAGGTACTTGTAGGATATAAAGTACGTAGGAAGGATGTGAAGGCCTTGCGAGGGAAGAAATCAGAGGCCACCAGAAGCTCGGGGACCACGCACAGGCTTGGCTGGCTGAAGCTCACTGAGTCACCTGGAGGGTACTGGGAGAATGGCTCTTCTGTTGCTAGGGGACAAGATTTTGAGAACAAAGTAAGTGGAGATCCTTCAGCCATGGAATACACTTGCTAACTCATGTGGTCTGACCACTCCAGTCCAACTTGACAATGGGGATTTGGGTAGGTTTTGTGAAAGGACCCTCTGCAGTACCCTGGGGCAAGGTCTCATGACTGCCCTGTCTCAGCTGCCCTGCCATGAGACAGCTGCCACATGTGGGCAATCAGAGGAGCCCAGGGCGTGTGCAGGTCGTATGCGCATGCATCAAAGAAAGCAAGCCTCCCGATCCATCTCCAGGAAGGTACAAAACAGAGCCCAGCAGACACAGCTGCATCAGGAGCACTGTCTTCTCATTTTTGTTAAAACTACGAAATATTTCAAATATACGAAAGATTAGGAAATATATTGTGACCATCCATTTACCGCCCAGCTTTAGCAATTCCAAACATGTCACCACATGACCCTCATCTCTCCTTTCAGAGAGCAGCAGCCCCTGGAGTGAGTCACAAGTGTGTTTTCACTAGCAAACAGAATTTCGGGGCCATATAAATGACACTACTGTAGGTATTATGGGCTGTTATTTTAAAAAATTAACTTTGTTTCTGAGATTTCTTCACATAAGCATAAACCACTCTAGTTTACTTTGACGCCCCACTCATGCAGCTAGATCACATGTGGAAAGGGAGCTACACAACTACGACCAGCATTTCGTTAAACATTTCAAGCTGCAGCGACACATCCCAGCTTCCTTCCCTGGCTGGCCGCGTGAGGATTTCCCTGGGGTCTGCCTATACTGCACCTCCAGCTGACAACAGACACAGCCACACCAGCATTTGCTCCCCTGGGCCCCTCCTTGCATCCCTGCTGCGAACCTTCCACTGCGATCGACGGGTGCTGGTCCGTGGACATGCAGACACTCCTGTGCTGGCTGGGCCTGCAGACTCCTCCCACAGTGGATGACCTGTTCCCAGCCTGCCCATTTCCTATCAGGTTGTCTTTTTTCTTGTTTGTGGGTAGGAGTTACATATTTTGAGAACTTGTTTAAAGTGTATTAAAATTAAAGCCTATGGATTCTCTTTCAACTAATTTACAGGATTTCTCGGCACTGACTGAAGACTGAACTACTAATCTAGTCACCATCCACTATCACTTGCCTTTAGTTTGTCATTCTTGCTTAGCAGCCACTACACCTCAACATCCTAAAAAGAAAGCTTCCCTTTCTTCTTTAAGGAACAAAGTATCAAAATCCTTTAAATAATTACTCATTTACTGGAACAGAGGCAATGCGTTCCCTTGGGTCCAAACTAGAAAGGAACTAAAATGGTTCATACAGAGTGAAAACTCTGCTACAGCCCCGAACCCCAGTCACCAGTTTCCAACCACTGGGCCAGGAAACAATCATGTGACAGAAGTCATTTTACTGCTTAGTATGAGTTATTTTCTTTTAAAAACTTCAGCGGTGTTATTCGTAGTTTTATAATCCTCTGGGACTCACGGTGGCCTATGTCAGGACAGAGTCACATAACTTCCCCAACGCTGTCATTCCCGCTGGAGAACTTCCTGACTGGCCTGCTAGCTTCCTGCTCCCCAACCCCAAGACTGACACCATCCTCTGTCCCACCAGTCTGAAATGGTCAGCCATACGCTAATGGACACCCCTTCATCCACTCATGTGTTTCTCTCTGCCCGACAACACACTTTTGGTCGACACATTATCCCCCCAAAATTCTGCTGAGGTGTTTGAGTCACACTGAATTTTACATATGAATGTAAAAAGAGAACTAGCTTCTCTACAACAAATATAGTTAAATGTTCTTTTATACTTGCAGCTCCTACAAAGGTCATTTACCCATCTTTTGTGTTGTTGTTAAGGTTACTGCTATTTTTAAATTACTGGATAAGTTATCTTTTATAGACTACTCTTTCTGTTTCTAGCTAAAGATGACCAGCAAATTTAATCGTGTCTGCATGAGTTTCATTTACTAAGCTATTATGCGAAACTGTAGTTAATTCCAGGAGTTCACAGATTCTCTTTGCCTTTCTTTGTAAAAAATCATCTATGAAAAGAGTACTTTTGAGTCATACTTTCTCATCATCTTCTTGTCTCAGAGTGAGCCAAAGCCCCCACAGCAGAGTTCAGCAGTGTGAAAGGGGGCTTCTTGGCCTCACCCCTAAGCCCCCACTTCTCATATTTTACTAGATGTTGCCTTAACTTTTGAATTTTGATAGAAACACTTTATCAGTTTAAGCTATCTCATTCCTGTTTACCTTTCCTTTATTAAACTAGGCACTGACTTTCAGGAAATGCTTTTTCTTTATCACCATTTTCTGGAATCTGAAATGGGTTGAATTACATGAACATATGCCCTAATGTTAACTCACAGATGGTTTTACAGCATAAACACTTCCTGATGTTGGGGTTCTCCTTTTTGTCATATATCACTAGATTCGGATTTTTTTTTTTTTTTTTTTTTTTTTTTTAAAGAGAAGGAGCAGGCAGAAATGAAGGCAAGCAGGCAGGCAGGGAGAGAGACAAAGAAGCAGCACTTTATTTTATTTAGTTATTCATCCTGGTTATTGCCCTTAGCTCCAGGGAGTAAACTGAGGTCCTTGGGATGTATGTGGACTACGCCTCAGATCTATCTGCTAGGACACCGGGGTGCTCTGGGTTTGTTCTTATTTTTAAGTGAAATTTGTGTATGCCTTAAGCAAGAAAAGTCGGGGTCATTCTCACACTGTTCTTAGGAAGTCTTGGGAACAAAGTTACTTGAGTCTCAAAAAATGAGTGAAGTATGATCACTTTCCCTGTTCTTCATAGATTTGGAAGAACTTGCCTATAACACTGTCAGGATGAAATGCTTTGAGATGTGTTACCAGAGAATAGATTTTATAACTGTTGATTCAATTTTAATGAGATTCTAGAACAAGTCATTTTTGGTTTGTGATCCAATCTATGTAATAATATATTATTCCTCCAACTTCCATTCTGTTGCTTTTAACTTCTTGACAGGGACAGTTAATTATCAGGGCTTTCTTTTTCAAGTACAAATATTTAAGGTGATAAATATCCCCCTAAGTACCACTGTAGCTTCTTCCTACAAGCTGCAATGCAAAGTATGATCGTTAGTGTTCAGCGGCTTTTTTTGATTCCCACATGGATCTATGGAATGTAGTACAGTTGACTTTTGGCAGTGTCTTTAACTTTCCTAATATAGCAGGGCTTTGAACTCACATTGATAATTCCTAGTTTAACCATTATTACCAGAGAATCTTCTGTGTGATATAGCTCAAAGCTTTCAGACCTTGGTTTAAACTACTGGTTTAGAGAAATAATTTTTTATGTGTCCAAGGACACACACATACATGTGTACACGCTAATGTGTACACAATCAAGAATAAAGCTTACATGAAACAGTAGCTCAGTATTAGTATATATGATGCACTGGTAATTTCTATGCTATCAGAAATTTTAAAAGGTTTTTCACAACTAATTAAATTGACTTGGAGATCACAATAGCCTGAAGCTACAGTTGGAAAAATACTGATTTAGATTATTTTTGGTGAGTTTTGCTACATTGCAGTCAATTTTTATAAACACACATGTACACAGTCTATGAAGTGAAGGGGTCTTTGTGTCTCCTCAGTTCAAACTTAACATCTTCTACAGTCATTTTGCCGGCTTAATCTAGGAGCTATGGAGAACTTTTAAGAGTTTCCCACCACGATCACAGACTTACCCATTTCCCCTGGGAACCTGTCGATCTACGCTGTATTTGGAGGCCAACCCATTAAGTGAACAAAAGATGAGAAGTATTACAACTTCCTGATAAAGGACCTATTTTTTCACCTAGTAATAATGACCCTCTTTATCACTAATAATGTTTCTTTCATTGAAGTCTAGTTTGTGTGATTATTTTATAAGTCGCACCAACTTCTAGCCTAGAATCTTCATGTATCCTTTACGTTCAACCTTTCTGGTTTTGTGTGTTTTAAGTGGTACTCTTAAAAATAGCATTTAGGTGGATTTTATTTTAAAACCAGCATGGCAATTTGTCCTTTTAACTGGTAGGTTCATTCAGTTCATCAATATCTGTGGTTTCCTATATAACTGAACTCATTTATACTTATACCCTTATTTTGTGATTCCCATTTACAGCACTTTTTCTTTGCTTATTTACCCATTCCTGCTTGCACTCTACGGGATTATTTTAAGTTGTACTTCCATTTCCTCTCTAGTGCCTAGAACTATTCTATTCTATTTTGCTTAGTGAGTACTCAGTTAAAAAAAATCAGAACTAGTTGTGCCCTGGTGACCTAGAGGATAAGGTCACTGGACATAGTCTACCTGTATCCCAAGGACTTGGGTTCATGATCTGGGTGGGTTGGGGGGGCGGGGGGGACAACCAATGCGAACAACTAAATAAAATGTTTCTTCTTCCTCTCTCTCAAAGGAAAAAAAAAAAAAAAAAGAGAGGTACTTTTTTTTTACTCTGGCATTTTCCTAACATACATACTGGCCCTATTTCACCATTGCACTTTGCCAACAGTGGGAGACACACAGAAGGTCGTACCTCTGGTGCGCTTCCCTCTGACCTGAGCCCCTTTTCCTACTTGGTACACCCCAATTCTCCAACACACACACATTTTGTTCCAAACAGTTGACAGTTAAATTAATCAAATGTCTGCCCAATGTCTGCTCATTACTGATTCTTTTGTCTCACTCCCTTCTTTCTGGGTCTTCCCAAAGTACATCCTTCACTGTTACTTCAGCAGAGATCTCTCTTGAACTTTCTCAGTCCATATAGCGCTTCATAAATAGATTAACTGAGTACAGCATTCCATACTGAAGTAATATTCTCTCATTATTTTGAAGATATTATTTTTATTTCTTTTTTGGAGTAGGGGAGAGTCACTACTGAAAAATATGCTGTCAGCCAAGTTGTCATTCCTTTATGATACGTTTTTCAAAAATCTCTCCTTACAGGCATACCCTGGTGGACCAGTGGTTAGGTCGATCACCTCTGAAGGATGCAGGCCATATACCACTGGGTTCAAGTCCCAGGTCTGGGGGAAAAACAACCAGTGTGAACATCTAAACTGCATATATTAAAAATGCTTCTTCCTCCTCACTTTAAAAAAAAACAAAAAAAAACCTTACTACTTTTAAGATCCATCTTTGTGGTTCTGAGGCTTCAAGAAAACATTTTTATTTTATTGAAGCTCCTTGTGCTTTTTTTTTTTTAATCAATTCTAGGAAACTCATAGCCACTTAAGTTTTCTGAAAAATGTCTTGCCCCTATTTCTTTGTAATATAACTCCTAATTAGATCTCAACCTTTTTGTGCTACAACTTGGAAAAATACCTCTAACAAATGTTCACTTCCTCGATTGTCTCTTTAGCTGAATCTAACCACCTCTTCAAGTCCACTGAGTCTTTTTCAAATTGGCCTGCTTTTTTCTTCTTCTTTTTTTTTTTTGTCTAATACTGTTTTTCATGACCTACTTTTATATACCCAAGTGATTCTGTACGTATCTCTGGTGGGATTGTATCAGTGACAGTCTTACCTGGGCTTTTCTCTAAAGAGCTCTCTAACTTTGCTTCACTTAGATCCACAGAGAAATCAGCAGCCAAGGGCTAATTTTTTTGAGGCATGAACACCATTTATAAATTCCCAGATTTTGCCTTCCCTGCCTCAGAACAAAACAAGCTCTACCTGTCATCTCACCTTGCCACTAGTCTATCCTTTCAGTGACAGGCAGCCCTTCAAAGGTACAGGTTTTACTTGGGGGTGTGAGGGGAGGCTCAGTTCTCACAGCACACCTCAGACTCCCCTGTTCCTACCTGGATGTTAAAGTTCAAGACCCCACCCAAGGCTAGGGTTCACTGACTCCTAGAACCCACTCACTCCTCACCCTAAGCTTATGAATTCCAGCATCACTTTTAATACCATGAAAATTCAGCTATATTTTTAAAACAATATTTATTAACTTTAACATTTCTAAATGTTTAAATATGAGTTTTCAGATCTCATGTAAAATTAAGTGTAAGCTGATTTTTTTTACCCTGAGATACTAAGAGAAAATGTGATAATGAAAAGATGTATTCTGAAAATGGAAAGAACTGGCTCTCTACTTTAGAGAAACAATGCTACTTATTTTAAAGAAAGATTGAAAACTAAAAATAGAAATGTATTCTATTATAAGCCTTTGTTTATTCTTTAGCCATTTCAGATTCAACTTTCATGCCTAAGGAAAAAAATGAAGAACATGTTTTTGTGTTTCTCCAAATAATAGTTTTGGGACAAGCAGGTACTTAAATAGATCTGTATCTTCTGAGAAGTTATAAGAAATCTGCAGGCTTCCCCCTGATAATGAAGACAACATGCCTATAAGGTAGGATTCAAGAATCCAGTGTGCCCTGGTGAAGTAGGGGTTACATCTGCAGCCTCCGGCTGGGCATAGTCCATATACGTCCTAAGGACACAGCTGCACATCCCAGGGGTCAAGTTGATTGTAACCAAGATAAACAAAATAAATAAAATAAATAAAACTAAATAAAATAAATACTTCCTCTCTCTTTCTGCCTGCCTGTCTGTTTCTGCTCACCTTCATTCCTGCCTTCACCTTTCCTTAAAACAAAGAATTCTGACTTCTCAAAATGGACACAAACAGTTAAATATCTAGTACATGACAGAATTCTTACTGCAGTAGATAAATAAGTGCCCAGAAAACAAGGAGCAATCTCTCTGGCACTGCAGCTAATCAAATCTCAGCACATCAGCACTCGATAAGTATTTGCTGAATGAAGGTTCTACTAGCTATCTCATCAGGATAGGAGTTACTCCTGCATATGGTCATAAGGACCCACAGAAAAACACAAGAATCCTGGTAGAAGAAAACAACGCACAACGTGGGTTTTACATGTATTTGGAAAGAGTTACATCTTTGTTTTTCGTAATTTTTACACTTGAAAATGCTTTTTTAGGTTTCATTTTCTATTTGTTGCTGATAGACAGAAATGCCACTGGTTTCTGTAGGGTGACCTTCCCCACCCCCAGCAGCTCTGCCCGATCCTGGCAGCACATTTATAGATTAAAAAAAAAAAAAAAAGTACATAAATAAGCATATTGCCGATAATCAGAGTTTTCTTCCTTTCTTCCCACACTTCCTATCTTCTCTTTCACTTGTCTTGAGTTTCTGCACAGGGTCAGGCCCCTGATACAGGCATCCTGATCTTCCTGACGACAAAAAGAGCTTTAGGTGTCTTGCTTATATTGTATCTACACACTCTTTGCAGTCTTTTTTTTTTCTTTAAATCAGGTTCTTGGCTCTCCTCTTGGTTATGTTGGTAAGTTATATTTTCCTAGAAATCTATTTATGTTGTCAGAACTTGCTTGCTGAGGTGTGAAAAAGAATTCTAGGCATGCCCTGGTGGTTTAAGCGCTAAGCCGGTAGCTGGGGCATAGAGCACACAAAGCCCAAGGACCTGGTGGTTCCAAGACCCTGAGATGGGGAGGGGACAACCAAAACTAACAAAATGCTTCCTTTCGAAAAACGTTCTTCCTTCTCTCCCTCCCTTCCTCTAAGAGAAAAAGAAATGTCTACTACATGTGATATGTGGTATATAGTTCCCTCCCCTGGATCCTTTAGAGAATTTTAATAAACACCTATGACATTGATTTGATTTGCTTTTATTTTGCACAAGTGTTCATAATAACCACTTTCTTAATGTCCACCAAACATACAGTGAAGACCCATCTACATTCTTGATATTAGTTATGTATGCGCCCTTTTCTTGATCAATTTTGTTTGCTGTCAGCATTCACCTTTGTTAAGAATGAAGTTTGGACTTTGTTGAACTTCTCTGCTATATATTTGGCTTGTTTCATTAATTCCTTCTCATTGTTACTTCTTTCTTATTGGTTTATATTTGTCTTTTGTAACTGAGAAATGGATGCTTACTATTAGTTCATTAATTTTCATCTTCTTTATTAACGCATATAAAGTTATAAATTCCCTTTATATAAAATTCCTATATACTTTACTAGCACTCACTAGTATTATAAAGTAAATAAATAACACTTTAGCTATATCCCACAGCTTTGATGTATAGTTTTTTTTATCATTCATTTCAAAAACATTGTTTTCCATTTTTATTTTTGGCCTGCAAAAAATACTAGAGGCATATTTCACTTAAATTCCAAACACATGGTGATTTCCTTATTTTTTTAATCTATATTTTTATTTCTAGTTTAGCTGAATTGTGATACAATTTAACTAGTCTATATAATTTCAGCCCTTTGATATTTGTTGAGACATAGTTTAAGGTCCTGGATATAGCCAATCTTGAAAACTTTTGAAGTCAAATCTGTATTAGCTGACTGCAATATTTATTTATATATAGTCACAGATAAACCGCCTTCTGAATTTTGTTCAAAGTTCTAATCTTTATTGATTTTTGTCTGCTTATCTATCAATTACTGACAGCATGTGCTAGAATTCTCTACTGTGATTACAGATTTGATCATTTCTCAGAGTTGTCAATTTCTGTCATATTTTGTGGTTATGTTAATAAGATGCAGTCAAAGTTAAAATGATGACTATATTTAAAGCTAAAGTGAACTTTCATCATCATGACATGACCTTTTCTAAAGTATTTTTTGAAGTATTTATGTAACAGTAGTACAAGTTTTTCTTAATAACATTTGCATAGCATTTCTTCTATCCTTTTGTCTTCCTGTTTCTTGTAAACAGCACAAGAGTTGGATTTTAGGTGCACTCTGGTTAGATACATGAACATCCCAAGGACTGGGTTCTCACACTGGGGCAAGGGAAACAAGAAAGATGAACAACTAAATTAAAAAAAAAAGCTTCTTCCTTCTCTCTCTTCCTGCCTGCCTACTTGTCTTCATTTCTGCCTGCAACTTTCCTTAAAAAAAGAAAAAAGTTAGATTTAAAAAATCCAATATACATGTTTTAACTGGAGTCTTTAGTCAATTTTCAAATAATCTGGATGTTGATATGCTATATATTTGAGTTTAAATCTATACTTTGATTTTGTGTTATTTTCGTATCTGTCCTGGGATTCTTTTAACCTCCTTTCATATCTTTTTTTTGGGGGGAGACTGTGTTTTAATCATTTCATTTCTCTTCTCTCACAGGCTTTCTGTTCTTTAAGAATTACTTTTAAAAGATAACAATGCAGGTTTCACAAAATTCAAAGTTAAAGCTTTCCCCCTCTTCACTAATTCATTAACCCTTTAACTTAGATTTCATTGTTGCCACTAACCTAATACCATCCTTTTCAGCCTTCGCCAATATTTACTATTCTTTTAACAAACAGTATTAATATTCTTTTACATTTGTCTAGAGTTCCCCCAAATATTTACTGCTTTCTTTAATTCTTGCCTGCTTGTCCATCTTACTCTTTCCATTTGGCATTATCTCCCTTCCAAGAACATCCTTGAAAATTCCCTTCAGTGAACATCTGTCAGTAATTAACTATATTGCTTTTATTTGTCCTAAAACTCATCTTCATTACCCTCACTCCAGATTTGTTTCTTTGGTTGTTGAATCACCACACACTCTGTGTGTGTGTGTGTGCGTGTGTGTGGTGGGGGGGGATGGGACAGGGGGTGTTGTTTGAGTTTGGGTTTGGGATGGGTATCTCAACCTTCCTCAGTCATTATCTCATCCTATATGGACTCTGTCCCATGATCTTCCTCTCCTGGAATCCCAATTAGACACACATCTCAGTCTATCTTCCCAGATTCTCAACT
This sequence comes from Solenodon paradoxus, assembly GCA_004363575.1. NCBI lineage: Eukaryota > Metazoa > Chordata > Mammalia > Eulipotyphla > Solenodontidae > Solenodon > Solenodon paradoxus. Next base: position 88,723 of record RJWH01004570.1, on the reverse strand, counting down.
GGCTCTACAAATTATTCATCCCTTTAGTTCTCTAAGTGTATTTCCTTCTGTTGTATATTCCAGTCCATTTGGTTTCTTAGTTGTGTCCAATCTGACAATACTCCCATCCATCAGGTTTGTAATCACAATTACCAAGTTTCTTGTGCCTCGTGTATCTGATTCCCTTTTCAAATTTGTTATTTTATAGTTTCTTATCTCTTGTAGGTATTTTCAATCTTTTCTATTTTAGTAAGAAGTACTATTTAAAATCTGTGTCCACTGCTCCATTGTCTCTGTTACCACAGATGTTTTCACTGAGTCTATGATTAAGACTCAGTTCTTCAAAACTCTGCTTGTGGACTGGCCTGGGAGCAGAGATGAACTTTTTTTTTTTAAAGAAAAGGTATAGGCAGTAATGAAGGCAAGTAGGCAGGCAGGCAGGAAGAGAGGAAGAAAAAGCACTTTATTTTAGTTTCGTTTATTTGTACACACTAGTTGTTTTCCCCCGAACCTGGGACTCGAACCCAGGGGTACGTGGCATGCACTCCTTCAGAGGTGGTTGACCTAACTGCTGGCTCCATCCAGAGTGGCTTGTCAGGGATGAACTTTTAAATCAACTTCGGAACTTCCTACCACTTATCCCACGGGCTCTTCATGGGGACACTTTGTGAATATAACTCCTAGATTTGTTGTGGACTCGTCTTCCCGTAGGGAGCAGCAGCTATCTTAAGGGTCTTCCATCACACTGCCCACCTTGATCTCTGCCCCGTGCTGAGATGCATCAGAACCTGAAGTCTGCCAAGCATCCTCAGGGTTCAGCTCACATCCAGGGCCACTCCTTTTCTCACTGAGATTTTGCCCTCCTCACTATCTTCTTCAACATCTTCAAAATTATTCAGTGCTTTTTGGGGATTTTTATCTGCTTTGTGGCACTTCCCCCATGCCATCCCAGGCAGGAGGTTCAGAACTCTCAGCCCACCCTATCCTAGACACAGTGCCCCTTTGCTCCTTCAAGCTACTGACATTTGGTACTGTTTTCACTCTTAGCCAAACCAAATCCCAGCAACCAAGTTCTTAAAAGAAAAAGGGGACGATCACCGCCACGTGACAAGAGGGCTGAGCTAAGCATCAGGGATATGTCCAAACCCAACACATCGCTCCCAGAGGAGGGGTGTCTACAGTGTCCTTGTTTTGCCAACCTGGACTCTGGACGAGGATCCCAAAAGACACAAGTCCCACAGACTTTCCCATGCATTTCAGGCCTGGTACCCAACTGATGGCTCCAGCGTTTTTAAGAAATTCACTTAATATTCCAACACTCTTTACATGAACAGGGCTGGGGTTGGGGGTGGGGCCTGCGAGTCTGAAGAACTCAAGCCCCAGACCAGAGCTCTGCAGAATTCTTCCTTCGTTAGCGATCATGAGAGGAGCTGCCTTTCCACTTGGATTTGTGATTAAGAGACAGCGTGTGCTCTTCAGCAATAAAACCTGACCCTTTCTCACACACGCCCTTTGCAAAGGCCTATTTTTGATATTACGAATTCTGCGGCCAAACATTCCCTTCTCTGTGATAAAGGAGGTCAGCACACACAAGTGAGTTATTTCTTACTAGCAGCAATGGTAACTCAAACTGGCTCCTTTTAAGTCAGCCCTTATATGATGTATTCCAAGCTCTCATACACTGCTGCAGTGGGGGGAGTATAAAGCAGTGCCACTCTTCAGAAACAAGACTGGCACCCTGCTCTAAGTGCACCATATATCTCCTTATGGCCCCACAATCCCACTACAACGAATGAGGACAGTCATCATCAAAGTCGGGGGCAGGCCTTTACATTCAAAACATGCTATTTATAAGGCCCAAGTTAGGAACCACCAGGCACCCATCCCCAGTGTAAGGATGAACTCTGAGTGCTCACCTACTGGCGTGACAAACCACCATGGAAGCGACCACCCTGATGACTCCATGACCTTGAAGGGAAGACCCAGAAGAGCAGAGGCCATACAACCCCAGTGCCAAGGAGTTCAAACTGTGGGATAGGAATCAGGGGAGCCATGATCCTTGAAGTTGGGCGGCAGTGGTGGGTAACGGGGACATAAGAGAAATGAGGGGATCTGTTTCTTGAGTTTTGAGTTTGTATTGAGCTGTAAACTTGTGAGTGTCTTTCCTGTGCATGTATTCAGTAAAGAGTTGCAATACATACTTCAGCTTTGGTAAGAAAAGGCATCACAGGGATGTCGAAGGACTATCTCTAAGGTCTGGAGAATCTGCTCTGGCTCCTTCACTCTTGCACCTTCCTCCTCTCATGCATACAACGTGTTGCACCTGAGATCAAGGCGGACTGTCACCTCCTGCCTTAACCATCCCACATGTCCAAGGACGTGTCCATTGCACTGTAATTCTCACGGCCTTTTAAAAGTCAAATAGTCTAGAATAAGGTTGGGTACTTAATAAGATTGGGCACAGCGATGCTTCTTTCTTATTGCTGCAAATAGCTAGCACTCAAAAGAAATGAAAACGTATTCAATATAAAGCTACATCTAATTCACATTCAGGATGAATCTTACTGAAAAGAAAATAGTTGTTTGATGGCGCTGAGTTGTACATTTTAACCACAGAATGAGAAGTTCTACAGACAGTACCACTTGGGCTTAGCACCAGGAGGGTCGGCACCACTCAGAGACCCCATCAAAAAGGGCTAGGAACTCAGGGTCTACCTTTATTTGCCCAAAAGCAAAAGTAGGAAGGAAATCAAAGATGAGGTTAGGCCTGAGATGGACTCCTACCAACAGCATTCACAGCCTGGCGTTCTCCGGCAGAAAGAAGAGCATGTTAGGGGATGCAGGAGGTGAATCTTACCAACAGTTCTTGCCCCTCAGTCTGACCAAGTTTGACTGAAAGAAGAAACTGGACCGTCAACTACAAGTACAGAACTTTCCCTCTTACCACTACAGAATATTCTTGCTCACCAAACACAAAATTCACCTCCTCAGAGGGTACCAGCACATTGTTCAGACCAAAAATAACGTTTTGTTTCTAATGAGTGTGTCACTGATATGCTCAGCCACTTTGCAAGCCCCACCTAAAGCTCATCAGCTCTACAGGGAGATAAAGGCCGCTTGCTGCCAATTCTCCTCCCAGAAGCAGTAGAGAACCCCGAGGGCCGGATGTGGGGAAGGATCCTGGTGTGGATGAGGGACTGTGGAAGCAGAACCAGCATGGAGTCTTGCAAATGCTCAGGCCTTCCCGAGTGTCACTTCAACCCCTGGCCTCTGGTCTGCTGTCCCTCCATGAGTGTTACTATCCATCTCCCCACTGAAGCCTAGCTGGAGGGAATCCAAACCCACTGGGCTCTGGAATATGTTTTTTGTGTTTATATTTGATGGTCTAGCCAGATTACTTCAGGCTAAATAATAATATACTCAGAACCAACACTAGAAAAGCATCTCTGTTAGCTCTGCAAGGATGGGCAAACACTTTGTGCCAGTCACTGTTCCCGGCATGAGGAGTACCTCAGGGAAACAAAACAGACCCATCCCTGGGTTGACATTGCTTATGCTCTGGGGATAGAGATGACAGTCACATATGTGGCATGACAGGGAGTTATAATGAAGAGAAAGCGATGCAGAAACGAACACAGGAATGGTGGTGGGGAATCATCAGGGGCAGCTGCTTTAAAAAGGTGGTCAGGTAGGCAACCCCTTCACAGACCTGAGGAAGGTGGGGAGCAAACCATGTGGCCATCTGGGGAAAAGTTCCCAGGAGAGCAAGAGAATATGCAAAGGCCCTGAGGCAGAAGCATGCCTGAGAAACAGGAAGGAGGTAAGTGTGACTGGTGTAGAGGACAAGGGTGATGGTAGGAGAGAAGCCAGAGTGAAAGCAGGCCCTTCGAAGGTAACATTACAAAAGCTTTGGCCAAGAAGGGTCCTATACAAGGAATGACAAAAGCTGCTCCAGGAACAGACTAGAAGCCAGTGGGTAAGGGCAGAGCTGGGAGACTGCTTTGGGACTAGTGAAAAAAGCCAGGGGATAAATGAAAGGATTTATACCATGAACTGGTGAGAAAGGTAGACCAGAACAGACGGATTTGCTATCAACAGGATACAATTGGGAGAGAATAAGGAGTTAAGGATAAACCAAGGCTTGTAGCCTGAAAGATGGAGCCATATGGCTTCGTTTCATTTTACACAAGGAAGAAACTGAAGCCCAGAGAGGAGAGAGTCACATCAAGGTCACACCACTAGGAACAGAACCCCCAGTTTCTCTCACTGCCCTAAGCTACAGCTCAGCAGGAAACACTGGTGACCACTTGTGTCACACCGATACCCAAAAAGGCGATATAAATTGGGGCAGGGCTTGTGGACAGGAGCACAGGCCCTTCCCAGAGAGGGTGACAGGTTCATGGTTGTCATGCATGAAAGCAGTCCTACCACATCCACAAATTTCCATTTCCCCCAGAGAATCCTAGATGCTCATGGGAAAAAAAAAAAAAAGTAATCTGATTTTAAAAGGTGGCAATTGCTTAGTAACGTGGGATTGGCCAAACAAACCTCACATGCAGGCCATATTCAATTCATGAACTTGGTCTCAAGACAAGCCAAAACAGACCTGGTTTGCTACACCTTCAACCACAGTTAGGGTATAATTTGGGTTTAAGGTGATTTTTCATTCCAACTTTTGAGCTACCAGATGACATTGATTATTGCTTTAAATAGCTGATAACTTCTGGTACAATCTTAGTGACCCTCCTTCTCTGACCAACAAGAGTGAGTAGCTGTCCATCATTTGAAGTTTTTTTATTAATTGATTTCACGTTATTCTTCACGAAGTACTAAGATCAGCCCAAAAGTAAAGCCAAATGTACAAAAATTCTTCCCAACTACTATTCAGTGATCTTTCTAAAGGTATATGGAGTATATCACAGAGTCCTGCAAATAGTCACTGATCCAGAGAACAACTTAGGCAGACAGGTACCAAAATGCCAGGATAAACACACAGGTAAGATTTGGGGACTGGCAGTTGTTCCAATCTTGCCAAATAATCAAATTTAGACATTTCAAAACTTTATAAATTAAATTGCTTCCCACTGCTAGACAGGTGGAGAGACAGATGTCACTTGTGGCACTTAAAGGGGGCAAATCACAAGTCTTGTTTTTAGACATGGGAGTCAGTTGCCTGTTTTAGAAGACTCATCAGAACTTACCTGCAAAAACAGCCTCCTCAGAAGTTGTCAAGTTAATTTTCTATAATGCCATGTGGCTCTCTCACTTAGAATTCAATATCTGCTTCCCTATAAGCCATATGCCTTCTGCCTAATTCTTATTTTCCATGTTTGCCACATTTGGCCATTAGGATGCTGTCAGGATTGTGTAAAAAAATCTCCCCTGGGTAGGGCCTGTGTGTGCTGCCCGCCCTGTCTCCTTCCTTTATCTTCTTATGCAGTTTACAATGTGCAGAGGAAAGAAATTCCTCCTAAAGATGATTTCTTGTTAGGTGGAAGCTCATGACCTGTCACTAGTCAACAATTCTGACCTGCAGAATGGGCAATTTCATACTGATCAACATAAAGCCATTATTAAGTGATTAAGAGGAAGAGACCTGAGACTAGCACAGTCCAAGAGAACTTTTTCATGATGAAAATGATCTAAATCTGCACTGACCAACACACTGCTACTAAGAAATATGGCTAGTGTGACTAAAACCCTAAATTTTAAACTGTATTTAATTGTTGTAAGTTTAAATAGCTCTATAATAACAACAGCATTAAACAACACAGTAACTCCTTCAGTCAAGAACCAGGTCTCAGATTTTCCTAGTATATAGTGTTAGAAGGCCCAGCACAGAGGAGAGGCTTGATAAAGAAATGAAATTAGAAGTACGTTCCTGCACCGTCATATTTTCAACTGACCTCTCCCCTTCCTTCACTGAAGTTCTGACCTCACTCCTCACCTGCCTCCACAGTCACATCCACAGAATGGGAGCCTACTCTACAGAATGAACTTGTGGCAAGGCCTTGACATATGTCAAAGTTGTGGAATCTAATTCCAACAGTAAGCCTTAAAAATCAAGCCAGGCTCAGCTTTATGTGTCCAATGAGTCATCTGGGTAACTACTAAGAACATTTCAAAAGGAATGGCAGTCTACCTCATTTAGTCAGTATATAGTGTTGAGGGACAGGCCTTCGCCACTGCAGGTCCAGAAAGACAGCACAATCTCTGCCTTCATGATTCTGTTATTTTTTCTCTTCCAAAGAAAATTTTAGAAAAGGAAAATCTGATGTCTTAAAAAACTCATTCCCTTACTAGTTAAAGCGCTCATGGATAAAAGAACCAGCAAGAAGAGTCTGGGGTCCTGACAGTTAAAGGGTGTGTCTCTGCTACATAAGCCACTATTTCAATGATATCATTTGAATTCAACCACTTAAACAGAATTTGGTGCTGCGTAATTACTGCAGCCTGTTGACTTAGGACTCATTTCAGCAAAGAGCATAATTGCTCAAATGTGACTCAATGATTCGGAATTTATTTAAAACTCTCCCATACCAAAAAGATATTTTGTGCAACAAGGCACCACTCTAGCATCTTAATCTCTTTCTTAATGTTCAGAGGCCCAATTCCTAACTATGAAAGGAAGGGTTCTGTCATAACACAGTACCCATAGCCCTACTGACTGGACACCCTCTGCTCCCAAACCCTAGACTCTTTTCTTATTCCCCTCTTGGCCTCAACGGGCCCAGAACCCTGCAAACCAGGTTTATTCCAAGTAAAGGGAAAACCTAACCTACCAGGGGTTCTCTTCCCACCTTTTTGCCACTTAAATAGAGAGCAAAGTGGCAACTCCAGGATCTCAGAACCAGAAGCTTCATTCTGGAAGGAAACCCGGTTGGCAGAGCATAATGGGCTGACCTTTGGAAAGTTCAGAAGGAGTAAAACATCACCAAAGTAAGTAGCATGCTGTAGACTCACCAAGACATCTCTGGTGTCAGATTAATGAGAAGCTAAAATGATCAAACACAGACAAAAAGGCAGAGGCCGGGGTGGTGAAGAATTTGTGGTCCCCACCGCACAAGGTTGATGTAAAACATGCAGCTGTCCCTCCTGGGAGTGCTGGACAGGGGACAATCAGCAACCAGAGCTTTGACGAGATCTCTAGCCTGAGATGTGAGGTCCTACTTCCCCAAAATCCAGAGAATGTCATCTAAATGACCCCTTCTCTGAAGGTTCCAGCATCCTAAGCTAACAGTGATGTGGGAGGCTCTCAAGAGTCTTCAAAGTTTCATTCCTTGGTATTTCCTAGTCTCTGTTGACCTCTGACCTCCAGGAGTTATTGCCAAACTGCCTTCTGTTTGCACAAGGTCCCAGTTTTTCCTAGCAACTAGCCTGGGAGGACTCCCGGACCCTCCTGTGAGTGGGTGGTACTGTATTATCTCCAGGCTACAGATAAGGAAACCCAGGTCCTGAAGGGTTACCGACCTACCCAGTCTGGGGGTGGAATCCAGAACTGTGACTTCTGTTGTCCCAGTCTGCAGTAGGCAGGCTGGCAGGAACCAGACCTCACAGAGCCGGTGTCTGCAAGGCCCTAAAAACGCATCCCAAGAGCAAGAGCCAACACTTGTTGACAACTCCCTACAGATGCTGTGTCTTCTCAGCTTTTCTCTTAAGTAGGAATGATCAGCAGCCAGGTTTTCCAGATAGGGAAGCTGACACAAGGAAAGGAACAACTTGGTTGAGTCGGGATTTTAGAAGCCCCCTCTCTTAACCATAGCATCATCCTGAACTACAATATGTGATCTATAATCCCGAGCGGGGTCTCTGAAATTTCCCGGACGCCCCCTGGAAAAGCGGACCCAGGGCTGCTCTCCTCTGCCCCAGAGCCAGGCTGGGGAGTCCGGCGGACCAGGGCGGGCGCCAGGCCCGGTGCCAACGCGCTTGGCCGGCCGGGCCGGAGGTGCCCGCTTCCGCCCGGGCCTGGCACCGCTGGTCCATTCATCGTGGAGCGGGCGGGGTAGGCCGGGGATGGCCCAGGGTGCCCCTGTCCTCCCGCTGGGCGCCCTTGCGCCGGGCTCGGGCACAGCAGGGCCAAGGAAACGGCACCTCCGGCCCCGCCGCCAGGGGGAGCAGGAAACCGCGTCCCGCACTCCGGGAAGTTGCCACCGCGGCCGCTCCGGCGGCCGGATCCCGGACGGCCCGCAGTCCCCACACCGCATCCCTCTGCAGCCCGGTGCCTCAGACCCATCCCGTCGATGCTCGCCCGATTCCGCGAATAGTCTCCAGGCCGCAGCCCACAGGCGGGCGCGCTCGACCAGCCGGCCCCCCACACAAGCCCGCCCTACCCCCACACACACACACCCGGGCTGGCCACCACCGCCTTCCGCCGGCCCCCCCACCCCCTCCAGCCGGGACTCCAGTCCGACAACGTCATCCGGCCGCTTCCCGAAACTTAACCCCTTCCTCCGCCAGCTGTGCGCCGCCCCACCCGCCGCCAACTTTCTTCGCCCAACTTCGGAGCGCGCGGGCCAGCCCGACGGCCCGTCGTGGAGGAAGGAAGCAAGGGAGGGTGGGGTCGCCACGTCGCCCCGCGGGGCAGCCGCAGGTCTCTCCGACAGCGAGGGGCATGGGGTCCACACCGCGGGGTGCGCTCGACCGACGGCCCTGCATGGGATTCGGCCTGGTACACGCCCCCCAGAGCCCGACCCGACCCCGAGGGGCCGCGGCCGCGGCTAGAGCGGGCGGCACGGCCGGGGGAGGGGCCGTCAAGGAAACGTGTCACTCGCGGCGCGGCTGGACCCAGCCCTGGCGCCCCGACGGGCGGTCCGCGCGCCGCCGCCGCTGCAGGGCCGGGCCAAATTTCATACCTGCAGCCAGAGACGCGGGAGGGAGAGCGAGAGGTAGGAGCCGGAGCCGCCGCCGCCGCCGTCGCCGCCGCCGCCGCAGCCGCGGAACTGAGAGAGCAGCCTGCCGAGCCTCCTCGGAGAAGACGCCCCCGAGCAGCTGCAAGCGCCGCGACCCCGACGCCGCCCGCCCCGTCCGCCGTCCGCTCCGGCCGCTCGCTGGCTGCGTGCGCGCGTGTGGAGTCGTGGCACTTTCTGCCTCGGAGCTGGCGAACGGCCCCCTCCGCCGGGATCGCCGCCTCCTGCCTTCCCCACCCGGGCCAGCCATTCATCGAGCCATCTCGCCCCATTGGTCGCCGCCCCGCCACTCCGCCTATCACTGACCAGTCAGAGCGCCGGCAGACCAGCCATCAGGGCGGCCATTGGACAGGGAGGCGGGTCTCTGACTCGGCCAATAGGAGAGGGGAGGAGCTGCAGGGATCCGTGGGGGCGGGGCAGGGAGGGGCGGGCCCGCGCGGCGCGGCGCTCAGCCCTGCGCCGGGGCGGGGCGGAGCCGGAACGCCCCGCTAACGGGGGAGGGGGGGGGGACACGGATTGGCCCCGCCCACTCCGGGACCGTGGCGCTGCTTGCAACCGGTACCTCGGGCTTGGCTCTGCCCAAGCTGAGTATAAAATGTTCGAATCCCGGCAGCGCCGCGCCTACGCCCGTGGACCCCCGCAGGCCTGAGGTGGCGGTGGGTGTCACCCTGAACAGGGTTGCGCAACCAGCCAAATGCCAGGAGACATGCTTTATTTAAAGCAAGATAATTTCTCCCGAAGCAGCGCCCACTCTGGGCCCGGATGTGAGAAGAAGTTATCTGAGGGTCCTCCCAGAGAAGGCCAGCCCCCATTATCAGATTGCAATCAGTACTGGAAAGAATTTTCTTGAGTAAATGAAGGCAGTGGGGTGTTAAAGTTGAAGGGTACACAGAGAATGGAGCGTTGATGTCATTGCACCCATTTTTAGGAAGCGTACCTCTGAGGCATAGTCTGAGTATTCATCCACACCACAGTTGGCCAGGCAGTCATTAAAGTCCCCTTTATGGTATTTTTCTCCATGCAATGAAAGACCCGAGAAAACTCACCTACTTCTCAGTCACCTGAGCAAATGGTACTTCTTCATTGCATGGCTTTTCCTCCAATATAAGGCAACACTCTCTTTGCAACCCAATGTCTTTTAATTAAGGTAACTTTGGGCCTGGTTTTAAAGCATTCTGTCAGTGTCTCCTAAAGCTAACTGAACTTGAGCCAAAGTCAGCTTCTTTGAAACTAAGGATTCTGAGAGGCCCAAAGATCTGGTGCCTACTGATCTTCACCGCCCCCCACCCCCAACTTCTCCCCCGCAACCACTCCCCTGCCCTGGTGACTACAAGAGCCTGTTCCTAATATCTATCTATTTTCTAGACAGTTTCACATACCCACCCCTCTTATGTAACAAGTATTGTATAGTTATTAGAAAGATGTGGAAAATATAACCCATCGTGAGGGTATAAAGTTGAAATTAACTGTCCATTCCTATTTTTCATCTCAGAAATTCCTTAGCACTTAATGATTAATCAACAGGAAAAACCTGGATTAGCTTTTAATACTCAAGTCCTTTTCCAGTGGTGAGCCCCAGTTTGAAGAAAAAGTCAAAAATCCCAGCCTTTGGCTGACATATGCTATCAACTAGTGTCAAACAAGTGTCAAACAAGTGGCTGCTGTGGCACCAGGGCTCAGTATCAATGGGCATGCTGGGAACCATACTCCATGGAAGTCGCAACCGAGGGCCAAGGAAGTGGGTTATCTCTCCTCCCACTCCTAGGTCTCGTTGATTGAAGGCTTCTTCTGAGAGACTTTTAACTCACCTCTATACCCCATCAGCCAGAGAAAATCTTCCAATAAAGAAGAACCACTTGCAGAAGAAACCCCTCAGTAGATGAGTGAGTACCAAGGGGACCTGGGGGAGTCACCATAGTGTCTTCTACACAACTGTGACCCCAGTGCCTGACACAGTGCCGGCTCAGAGTAGAGGCAGTAAATACATGTTCCACAAATATTAGTAAGCAAATTTTAGGATTGCAAAGTCCTAGAAGGAAGGGGTGTTTACGAAAAAGGGGCTCTCTGTTCGCTCCCATAATTTAACATTGGTTTAACCTCAACACAGTATATGTTTCTATATGGAAAAGTGGCCTGGCCTTTGCTCCCTCCCTGCCCCTTATTTTCCCACTGCCAACCAGCCCAGCTGTGCTGTGGAGACCACTTAACCCTTAGCCAGGTCATATTCAGCACAGAAATCAACCTTCCTTCACCAGGATCCAGAGGGCAGGTTTGTCCTCTGCCTTCCCACCACACTTTTCTGATCTGACTGACAGACACTGCTGTGCTTGTGGACGTCTGTCCTTGGCCCTGCTCAGACTTACCAGTGTGTTGTAGCCTTTCATTCTCCTGTGGATTTGAGAAAAAACAGAACCACCTCCAGGACAAGACAGACAGGGACATCGCTTGTGGGAAACACAAAGGATTTCCTCCATGCTCAGGTAGTCTGCTACCATGGGCCATCTCGGCCCATCACACAGCCTTCCACCACAAAAGAGAGAGAGTCCTGCACACATTCCAGCCTCCAGGTCCTGTTTACTTGTTGCCGGACACCAGAATAGAGCCTGGGAAACAAGGCTCCTCCTGGATGACAGTTCAATTAGAGACTGTCACATGTAAACAGTCACACAACAACAAGGTGGGCCACATAGTGATGTGGGAGCCGAGGATGGGTTGATACCAGACTGAGGACAGCAGAAGGATTGACAGAAAAAGCCTGAAGGAAAAGTCAGAGTTGGTCAGGACAAAAGTGGGTAAAGGCTGCACCAGTCATGAGAATGGCACATGCAAAGGCCCGGTGGTGCTAGACAGCATGGCACACAAAAGGCAGCTTACATGTTGTGTTTATCCACAACCTGAAAAGTGAAGGCGTCAGTAAGAAGAGACAAGTCTCAAAAGGTGATTGTAGTGGGCACAAAGCAAACCATCTTAGGCGATGAAATGTTTGTATCTAATCTTTATATCATGGTGGCAAAACTTAACAAATGATACACTTGTGAAAAGTGAATTTTTTTTATAAAGAGAGAAGGGAAGGCAGATGGGGAGAAGAGAGAAAGGAGGAAGAAGCATTTTTATTTAGTTAGTTGCTTATTATTATTTTCTTGGTTCCTTTCTGCCCTGCCCCTGGATCCCAAACGCAGGTCCTGGGGTTCTGCATGGTTCACACCCAAGCCATCTCAGCTGCCTGAGCCACAGGGCATGTCTTAGTGTGAATCTGATTTGTAAGCAAATTATTCAATTATTCAACCTGACTCAAAAAAAAGGATGATTTAGATTTTGTGTATTAAAAACAAATAAAAGCATTCATATTAGGAAAAACTAAACATACAAGAATAATTACCTTGTATGGTTCATTAACTCATGACAGTACTTAGCTTTCTGATATGAAATGGCAAATATTATTTTAAAAGAGTGGAGTGCAGAAAGACGAAACTATTATATCTTAGAGTTTAAAAAGAGGCTTTGCTTTATCAACAACTATGAAAGGGTGATAAGTGACAGACAGAATAAAATGTCATGAGAAAAAAGTCATCATAAGAGTATTTAACATTTTTAGGTTTTGTCATGTGCCAGACACTATTCAAGATGTTCTACAAATATGTAAAATTATTTAACCCTCAGAACAACCTGATAAGTGAGGTACAGTTATTATTTCAACTTTAGAAATGAGGAAACTGAGTCAGAGAGGTAGGGTAAATGACCCTTTGTCACCAGGACTAGGCAGGAGGAGCATTTGGTCCTGGAGCCAAATCCTGGGAGGTGTGCTGTGTCTATGTCAGGTGAGAAGAGGGTGAGACTAACCAGTGGTGGTAACTCAGGGTAGGATGTGTGATCAGTGACAGTCACCATCACTCCCTGGATGATTGTGATGCTCAGCTGAGTTGGGGACTCACTGGGTTGGAAGACTGTTGCAATAGTCATCTCATCCGGTGGTGAGGACTTGAATGAGGCAGTGGCAGGAATGGGAGGTGCACAAATCCTTCATGAAGAGTGTTTTGGAAGTGGAGTAGGTGAGGCTTGGTGTCCAGGGGTGTGAGGGGCAGGGAGGAACAACCTGTGTGTTCCTGTCCCTTGTGTGAGCAACAGGGGTTATGGCAATGTCACTGTGGGGGCAGACACACAGGAGAATGAACTGGTGGAGAACAGCTTGGGGAAGATACTGTGTGTTTTTGGACATGTTGAATTGGAAGAGCCTGAGACCAGTCAAGGCAGAGATGTTGTTTCTCTAGGTCTGAAGCTCAAGTGTGGAAGCCAATGTGGATTCAACACTTTGGAAACCTAAGCACATGAGAAGAGGTTCAAACCCTGGGGATGGAGGTGATCACACATGGGAAGTGGCTGTGGAGGGAGAAAGGAGAAAATCAATGCCTGAGTCCTGTACAGAGAGAGGAAAACCTGAATAAGTCTGTATAAGAAATCACTATGCCAAATCTTCATAGAAACCACTCCAAAATTCAGTGGCTTAAAACAATTTCAGGGTCAGCTGATCTTGGCTGGCTCACTAGTGAGTCTTCAAGTCAGTTGGAGGTTCACCTCTAGTATGGACTTGACTGGGACATCTTAGAAGTGCTCTCTTCTGGTTTCAGTGAGCTAGAGGAAACATTCTCTTCTCATGGCAAAGCTGAAGCAAAAGAAAACAAACAAATACACAAGACCTCCTAAAGCCTTAGAACTATATGACTTCCTTCTCATTCTGTTGGCCAAAGCATGTCACATGGACAAACTAGATTCTAGGGGAAGAGAAATAAGAGCAGGGGTGAAGAAATGTACCACTTCTGTAATCTGCAAGTGAGATCAAGAAAAAGGGATAGGAAAGGTCAAGAAGAGAATTTCAAGAAGTAGATGAATGGGAGTACAGTTCAGTGCAGCCTGGAAACCTAGCAAGATGAAGACTGGAGTATGTGTTAAACATGGCAACTAAGGAGTCACCACGGACCTTGGAGAAACAGTTTTAGAGGAGAGAAAGAGGAAAGTGGCCATCGAACTGTGAAGGACTGAGAAATGAATGGGGAGGAAGGAATAAGGCAGAAGCCAGGTCCATACAGTCATCCAACCAATGGATCCAACTCAGCATCCACTATGTGTCTATCACTATCCTACAGGAGACAGCCATGAACAAGACAAAGGAATTCCTTTCGTGAAGCTCACATTATAGTAGGAAGAGACAGTAGACAAATCAACCAATAAATAAGCAAAATTAATCAAAATGGTACCAAAGGCTACAATGAAAGCAAACAGGCTCATGCAATGGAGATGATCAGGAATTTGGGAATGGGAGTACAGTGGTCAGAGAAAACCTCTCTGGGGTCGTATAAATGAGATGACACATTAATGATGAGAAGAAGCTGACCCTGTCTCAGGAGATGGAAAAATGAGTGAAAAATCCTGGGATGGGGAGAAGCTTAGCAGTTAGTTCGGGGAAATAAAAAAAGGTTGTGTGGCTGGCATTCAAGAAGGAAGGGAGGGAAATGTTTGGGATCTGCGTGAGTCAGAAAAGTATGTACAGTATGTTCTCACTTAGCATCTTCCATAGGTTCTCAGAAACCGTGACTTTAAGCAAAATGATGTATAATGAAACCAGGTCCTCAACATCATTTTGTTCAATGTCTGCTGGAATTGTTTTTTTCTCATCAACATTATAAGGAAAACAGCACTGAATGAAGCTATGGTATTCAAGACCTGCTGTACTTGACCTGAAAGAGGGCCATGGAATTAAATAGGAAGCCATTCATGGACTTTAAGTGGGATGATGCAATGTGGTCTGAATTTTAAAAGATCACTTTAGCAGTGCTGAGACCTGTTCATATGGTAATGGAGGATCCGGGACCTGTTAGGAGCTTTTATAAGATTTCAGGCAAAATATGGTTGATGTTCTTCTGGTAAATATTTAACAATTGGTTCTTATAGGCTGGGAGGCAGAGGGCATAATTTATAACATTTGACAATTTCTGTGGTGTAAATGTTCCTATCATTACGGATGTCAAGCTGTTGTGTCACTGAACACAAAAGTGGGGAGAAATTTGTAGTAACATATCACTAGATACCATATAGTTACAATAGGTTTTTTTTTAAAAAAAGAACTCATCCAATGAGAAGGGAAACAAAATTAAAAATAAACAATTGGGACATCAAACTAAAGAGTTTCTGTACAATGAAGGAAACTCATCAGGATGAAAATACATACTGGATGGGAGGACATATTTGCATATCATACATTTGACAAGGAGTTAATATCTAAGATATATAACTTAACAACAACAAACAATTAAAAATGCACAGAAAAGCTCAATAGATACCTCTTTAAAAAGTGCATTCAGATGGTCAACACACATGAAAGAAATGGTCCTCATCAATCAGTGGGAGAATAAGGCCAGGAAGTCAGGAAAGGCCAGGCCACTCTTCCATATGTCAATGTGTACTGTGTTGAAACCAACACTCATTAGCAGAGAAATACAAAACAAAACCACAAAGAGATATTACCTTACACTAGCAAGAATGGCCTATATCAAGAAGACAAGAAACAATAAGTGTTGACAAGAGTGTGGAGAGAAAGGAACCCTCTTAGACCATTAGTGGAAGTGGCGGTTTTTGTTTTTGTTTTTGTTTTTAGTTTAATATTTATTGAGGTAACTTTGCTTTACAAAATAATATATGGGAGTGTAAGGTGAGGCAGTCACTATGGGAAAGAGTGGAGCATCCTCAAAAAAATTAAAAATAGAACTTCCATATGATCTAGCAATTCCAATTCTAAATGTCTGTCCAAAGAATATGAAAATATTAACTCAAAAAGATCCATGCACCCTATATTCATCACAGCACTATTTATAGTAGCCAGGAAGTGGAAACAACAAGTACCCATTGATGGATGATCGAATAAAGAAGATGTGGTATATAATATAATGGAATACCACACAGTCATTAAGAAGCTCAATTTTTGCTGTTTGTACTAATGGCAAGGGAACCTGAGGATATTTTGCTGAGCAGAATAAGTCAGGAGAACTGAAAATATTGGACGATTTCATCTATGTCTGGAATATAGAGAAAGCAAATGATAGGATAAAAGTAGAAAAAACCTTTGGACCTATCAATAGAACTAAAATTACTAAAAAGGGAATAATGTGATAGAGAGGGTTTATTTGTATTGTGTATATTTCCTCTTCCTTTCTTTTGTTTAATAATAAGTAAAAATAAGTTAAAAATTAAGACTTTCAAGGACATGTGTGAAAAATGTAGTCAAATAATTAGAAAATGTAAATATTGAATTTTTTACTTTTGTTTTTAGCAATCTATTTCACTATATGTTTACATAATTAAAGTTTTTAATAATGACTGTATTTGAGGAACTGTTATAAAAATTTCTAAAAATATAAAAAGATCCATTTGGCTCTTCCATACCACTGAATATACTCATCATCTGGGTTGGATTAGAGAGAGAGAATGTATGAAAGAGAGACCCAACAGGATTTGAAAATGTTAGAAACATGACAAATTATATATATTCATATGAACATTTCTGCACACATCTCATTCCCTCTCTGACCTGTGGGCTCTAGAATCAGTGGCTCTTTCTGCTACATCTTTATGTTCTGTGAACACCTAGCCCACTGCCTTGTTGCTGGTAAAAACTTTCCTTACAGAGTATGCCCTGGTGGCTCAGTCACTAAGCCAACTGGAGTGTGGGCCATGTAAGATCCAAGGACCTGGGTTCAAGACCTGGGTAGGGAACAATTAAAATAAATAAACATATAAAGTGTTTCCTCCTCCTGTCTCTTCCTTCCTCTCTTAAAACAAAAACAAACAAGCTAAACAACCTAGAAGCAGATCCTGAGAAAAGGGTTTGAGTAAGAGGAGTTTATGTGGAAGGTGATCTCAGGTATCACCAGCCAGGGAGTGAGCCCGGAAGGAGAGACAGCTAACGTATGTGCATTTTCAGTTAAGTTTCCACTGAAGGCAACTGAAGCCTTATCCCATCAAGCACTATTGGAGATTGTGTGGCATATACCTCAGTTTTCTGAACTGAGAAGCAAAAGAGCCAGAGCACTGATTCACCAACTCTTACCCATCACCAGTTGAAGACTGCTCCTGGCATTTCCAGCCCACACCCTAGAGGAAGCACTGAGGAAGGAGGTTGCTGATGTTTGCACTCAGAGGCTGTTGATATGCACAGGGGGCATGTGAACAGGACAATAGTGTTGGTCTCATAAGTGTTTCTTAAGTGAATGAACGAACGAACAAATGAATGAATGAATGAATGAATATAGCTCTTTGAGCTCCTTTAAAAACAAAGTGAGGGTTTTGAAACAAAGTAGATGCTTCTATTCCATAGTAAGCACATTTATTATGTGCTTTTGCATCAATCTAGAGCTGATATCCTGGATGATTTAAATGCTGCAGTAGCGTTACTCCCAAAGCAGAGTAACGTTAGATGTGTGAAAAAAAAAATCTATATATAGTAAATGCCTCATAAAAGCTTATACAAAGAAAATTGTTGGTAAGCATGGACCCAGATTACTAATGGCTAATTGTTGCTAGTGGTAGTAAAAGTTAATTTAGGTAAGAATGACTTATTGTGTGGATGATGTTGGAAGTGAGCTTAAAGATAAGAGCTTTTGCAAACAACAAAACCAAATGATTGATCCCTTGGCTAGATAAAATGGAGTCTCCAAAGAAAATGAGTCTGTTACTAAAGTTTCTAGAACCACTGAGGGAAGTATTAACTCTCCCAACCCCTGGGAAACTCCCTCCTATAGAAACACCAGTGAGGAATGAGAAGGTATAACAGATCCTACATGAGTTAATCAAGCCTTTTTCCTTTCCACTCTCCTTCCAGGACTCCATGCATCACCCGCTTTAGCCCACTCCTTGGATAACGGTGAGTACTTGGTAAGCTATCAGAAATGTTTTCACTGAACTGAAGATACTGTCTAGATCTATTGTCCTTGAATTCTGGATTCATGCACCTCTATTTCAGAGAAATGCAGTGATAGGAGATACTTTATGATCCGGAGGTCAGCCTGGCATAGCTGGATGCCTCGCACTGGACATCTCGGGGACAAATTCTGAGGATCAGAGAGTTAAAGGGCACAACGGGTTTCATCTTTCTATCCCCGAGCAGAAGGTATCCTTGACCACCTTAGCTAACTAAATATCTTGACTCTTCAGGAAGATTACCAGAGATGAAGGATTCAGGACTCCAGAATCTTGTCCCCTATTCTTGGTTTACTTTATTCACTCATTCAATAAATACATACTAGATACTGCTTCATGCTAGTGTCTCTGCTGAGGGCTAAGAATTCAACAGAAAACAAGTCAAATAGGACCCATATGCTTAGTGAGCTTCTAGTCTGTTAGAGATGGCAGCAGGCCATCAATAGTGGCTCGACTAACTTTCAGCTTATGTAAATAAGCAGAGTGAAGAGGTACAAAGAAAATGTGAGACTTGTCTTTTATTTTTCCTCTTTGCAACCCATCAGCTCACTTTCAGCAAACTTAACCTTCCAAAATGACTTCAGTCTTGTCTTGCCCCCCACCTCAGGAGCTTAAAATGGTCTCCACCCAAACCTCCATTTCTCTCCCTGACATATGTAGAATCACATAGCCCAGTGCCCCCTACATTGTGCCTATTCCCATCTGTGCCCACTGGGTGCCTCTGACTGAAGCATGCCCTCCAGCCTCAAGGGGTCCCCTCCCAATTCACCTTTCAAGGGCTGCCTTTGGAATTCATTCTGGAGTTAGTTGTGTGGTTTGTCAGCCAGCCTCTTGGTAGTGGGATGCAGAGTTGAATTGAACTTGGTTTCTCTCTGCCCATGCAGAGCACACAAAAATGCTTCCTCCACAAAATCTCGAAATACCTTTTCCCCTGTCTCCACTGAGAGGACACCCTGATACTTCTGGGCACCAGATTTCACTGGTAGTTTTGATGTACAGAAATGATGACTCTTCAACAATGACCAGAGCTTATAAAAGGTCTCACTTGTGATTTCCAGTTGTGCAACGAGCTGTTTTTAGCTTCAGGAAGTCCTTCTTTATGTCTATCTTAAATCACTGCTACCTCTCTATGTGTTTATTTCTTTAAGTCTTATTCCTCATGACTTTAGGGCAAAACTAAGGTACTCTGTTTAGTGCTGGGTCTCTGCTAGGTGTTCACAGAGTGTGCACTGGTTGATTAGTAAGTGTCTGGTGCTTACAAATCATTATTCTATTCCTTCCTCCATTCTTCCCTCCAGACTTAAAAATTACAGCTCCTGAAACCTCTCTTCCACGTCTTTCCCACTTAATCATCCTGTGGCTCTTCTCAAACTCTGCTAATCAGCTTTTTTTTCAATTTTTAAAAAATCATTAGTGAGAATTTTGAAGAAAAGCCTTAAACCAGAAGCAGAAAAGAAAGTATAATAAAATCTGGAAAGGACCTGCTAGGTCAGCTGAATTCAGCTCTCTGCTTTTGGCCTGGCAGCCACTGTGCCCAGCTAATAGATCAAGCAGACTGACTCAGTCATCCTACCTCTGATCTGAATGTGTGCAGCAGGAAAATGAGATTTGGTGGGGTGAGAACTTAGCCCATAGCCTCTTAATACTGTTTTTGGACCACTGATAGTCTTGATGGTCAGAAAAATCCAGGCCGAGGCAGAATTTAGTTATATAAATTTAGGCTACTTTCATTCCTTCTTCCAGTGTCATTTTTTATTGTGAAATCACAGATCTCACATAGTTCCAGGTGCCATTGTGTGTGTGTGTGTGTGTGTGTGTGTGTGTGTGCACGTGCACGTGCACACATAGGGAGGGGAACACAGAATAGTTGACACTAAAATTTCACTGACTACACAATGCCTCTTAACATGTTCCCCAAATTGCCTCTCAGGGCAGAGGAGAATGAGGTGAAACTGAGGATTGGGTTCTGGCCTTAACCATCTGAAACAGGAAGACATTAAGGTTAATATTAAAGATCCACATGTTTGCATTTTTCTCAAAAAATATTAATATAGGTAGCTTTTCTAAAAATGGAAATATTTTTATGACATGCAAATAATACATATGAATACCAAATGAAAATATACAGGAAAAGTCTTAAGAAAAATGTAAAAAGTCACCTGAAGTCCTAACCACCTGGAGTGGCATTTTTTCGCTCTTTCCCTTCTGTTTTTTTTATTAATAAAGACATATTGCTTGTTTCAATAGAAAACAACATTTTAAATCATTGACCACTATGTGAAAAGATTCTGCCTATTTTTCAGTCAGTGTCCAGTCCAGGGCCCAGGGATGGCTCACTTGCTTACCAGTTTGAAAAGGAAGGCCTCAGGTACGACTTTCCAGGAATAATGCACATTTCAGAACAGGAAGAAAGAGAGAGGACAGAAGAACTTTCTGGAAAGGTACTGGTGGCACTTTAAAGAGGAGGTGGGGGTGCATTCCTGCCTCTGCTCAGTCTCCCAAGGCACAGCTCTGCCTGCAGCCCTGGGCAGTGGATGGCCTAGATGTGGACAACACCCAGGGCCTTGTGGGCCTGGAGCACTGTGCAGGGAGCTCCAGACCTAGATTAATCTTCCTTGCAAGGAGGCCTCACCCTCCTCCAGCAGAGTGCTAAACATGCCAATTCCTAAAGAAGTGCTTTCTTTCAGGCACGAAAATTAATGAACTCCATCTTTGGCATGAATTAGAAAATTCCACTGTGGCATTGGCAGGGCTGACACCGGCATCAGAACTTTAAAGAAACCCCACATTGAAAGATACAAGGAACAAAGGTAAGGCCAACTGGCCTGGTTTCCTTGTTCACAGGCTGGCAAAGATGGGGGAAAGGAGAAAGAAACAAAGCACCTGACTGGGAGAGGTGTGTCTGTCCTGAGGGAGGTACTTTCCTGATGCTCTGGAACCATCCATCTCTGCGGGCAGCACAAGGGCTTCCTTATGCCCTGTGTTCTCACAATGCAGTGGCCAACTTGGAGCCTTATCTGGCATGGTGACAGAGGCAAATGTTCAGACCTGTGGCCAATGAGCATGTCTTGGACAGATTCCCCAGCCACTGGGGTGGGTTCACACTCTTATCAGAAGTGGGAACCAGCAGTGTTGACCTCAGAGTCTCTTGATTTTGCATAACAGTTTGCTGGCTAACTTGAATGAATACAGTGTATCATCTAGCTATAATAAGTATATGTTTATCCATCAGTAAATTATTTTCGAGCACCTACTCTGCTTGAGGCACTAGAGATACAGCAGTGAACAAACAGCCATAGAAACTCTACACAAGATTTAAGGCGGGAGGCAGGTAGACAACCAGCAGTCGACAACAAGAAAGTAATTCCAGGTACCAATAGCACAGGATGATGAGACAGAAAACATAGAGGGGAGGAAGCTGTTTTAGGGTGCGTAAGTAAAACACCAAGTGACATTAGAACTGAAACTGGAATTATTAGAAGGAACTATCTGTGGGAAGATACAGGTACAGAAGTCTAGGCAGAGGGAACGGCATATGCAAAGGCCCTGAGATGGGTGGGGGGCATGTTTCCCAAATTCAGGGAACTAAGTGAAAGCTGGTGAGACAGTCATGATAATGAGCAAGGGATAAATAAAGACAGGGAGCAATTTTGTTTTGATAAACATCACGCATAACATCAAAGACTATGTCATAATTTGCAGAGGGCTTTGAACATACCCTGACTCAAGTCAATCATGCAACAATCCTTTTATATAGATAAGGAAAGAGGCTCAAGAGGCAGCTTCCTCAAGGTCACAAAATCAGGAAATTGTGGACAGGGACTCTGACCAAGGAGTCTGTTTCCACAACTCCAGAGGGCACTATCCATACAGCAGGGGTGAGCCAGTTGTATTACAGCTTGGAGTTTGTGAAGTACCCATTCTGTGCCACTGTACATAGTGACCCTGTACCAGATCTATTTTCTCCAAATTTCTGTGCTAGGGGCTGCTGGGAATGCAAAGAAAATAGATATTTTTCCAACTCTTGGTAAGCACATTTGTGGCTAAAGAAAAACAATATATGAAAAGATGGTGGATGACTTAAGATAGTATTTGTTGACAGTGAAGACATGGATAACTTAATAGGAGATGTGAGATCTGAGCCTTGCTTGAAGATTTAATTGGTGGAAGTACAAGGAAAGTCCACAGGACTTTAGCAAACAAATGTGTGATAAAGAGCCTGTGTGCTGTAGACCACCATAGGTACTTGCCTCCAGCAGCTTGCCATTTTAAACAAATGAATAATTTTTATTCTATCATGTACAAAATTGAATCATGCAGGTAAACTTTTGGCAAATTTAAGAGGAAAAAGTCATCTATTATCTCATTCATGAAACATAACCACTTTTCACATTTTACTGTTTTTCCTTTTCTTTTTTCCCACTAGTCAAACAATGTGTGTTTATATATACATGCATGTGAATGTATGTATATGTACATTACATCATTTATACACACACTACAATATACATACTACATACATGTGTATCTCACTGTTCCTGCAACCTGATTTACATGCTTCATACATTTTAAGTGTGCAGCAGAGGAGTTTTCACAAATGCATGCACCTGAGTAAACATTGCTATGATAAAGATCTAGAACATTTTCTTTATCTCACAAAAGTCCCTTGTGCCTTTTAGCGCATTCCCAGGTGCCCCTTCCTCCAGGCAGTCATTCTTTCTGTGTTCTTACAGTAGGCTTGCCTGTTCCAGAACTTCATATAACTGCAATCAAGTATTTGTCTCTCTCCATTGCTCAGTATGTTTGTGAGGTTTTCAGGTTTTCATGTATGTATCAGTAGCTTTTTTCTTTTTGTTGCTGATTATAGTTCATATACAAGAATTTGTTTATTCATTTACCTGTTTGTGAATATTTGGGTTGTTTCTGGTTTGGGGCGACTATGAATAAAGCTGCAACGAACATTCTTGTACTCATCTTTTTGTGCTGTTTTCGGTTTGCAGGGAGTAAATCTCTGGGAAAAGAACTGCTGGATCACAAAATGAGCTTCACATTATAGAAAACTACCAAACACCCTTCCAAAGTGATTGTACCATTTTACCATGATGAGAGTTTGGTTTCCTCTACATCCTCGCTTAGTGTTGCTGATATTTTTATTTTAGCCAGTCTTGAGATTATGTGGTAGTTTTGATTTGTATTTCCCTAATTACTAATAATCCTGACCCTTTTTTCACAGGCATGTGTTCTCATGATTGTAAATCTTTAAATTCTTTGTTTTTCACATTTAACTTAATATTAAATCCTTCTCTGACCCCATAGTCTTTATGACTATATGAATAGTCCTCATATTCCAACATGGAAACTATCTACAATATGTTCAATCATTTCTCTATAAGACATTAAAAATATTTCCAATTTCCCACATTCCTAAATAGCACTGAAATTAACACACGAGTACATATATCTCCTCCCTCCACATATTTTAGATCATTTCCTTTAGCTTAAGCATAAGAATAAAATGACCAGATCAAAGGATTTTTGTGGCTTTGGGAATATAAAATATGTGGTGGACATCAGCACTCCTAGTCTTGAAGGCACAAGCTAAGTCCTCCCCTTTTCCTCTCAGTTCTATACTGAGCTCCCTGAGTCCAGCCCCTTCATTAATATGACCCTTTTGTCTAAAACAAATGGCTGCTTATAGTCAAAGATTTTTTGAGCTCTAGGTAAAGCTGAAAGGGTGAACACTGTTATTGGCTGAGTATTCTCGTACAATAGGCTTCCTTCTCCCTCTAGCCAAGTTGAAATGTGGGCAAGGAACTCTGAAGTGCCATGACCCATAGAACAGTTTGTGTAGCTGTCTAGCCAACTAGCCATTGGGGCCATTGAGTAGCTCTGCAGATGTCTGTCCCTTTGGAGAGGAGGTAGAAAAGTGATTTCGAGAGCATTTTGATGCCAGGCACAGTGTTTTCATTTGGAATGTTTATTTGTCTTGGGGGGACTCTGGGGAGACTGATGATCTTGCCAGGGAGGAGTGCGTGGAGGAGTATGGGAGGACTGAGTCCAACTGCAAAGGCAATGGAACAGTTGGGTTAAATCTGCCATAGGGCAGGTGTGAGATTGGCATAGCATGACGGGCTGGGCACTTAGGAAACTGTATTAATCCTACCAGCCAACAGAGACGCTTATCAACCCCTCTCCAGGCATCTGATAGCCCACGAACCTAATAAGAGCCATATTTTAAATGTGACCAAGTCCACTTCCATTGTCCTATTTCAGGAGGAATTGTGCAGAGTGGAAAGCAGAAGGAATTTGCATAGCAAATCAGTCCCCTGGGAGTCAGGCCTCGAAGACTCTTGGGCCAGGTTTCCAGGACTCTTCTCCCCACCGACCTCCCCTGGAGAGTATCAGTTTGTACATTTCCTCTTGATGACACTCCAAAGGGTAACCAGCAGAACACCTCCACCTGCCCCGGCTGACACTTGCCAGCGGTTCCCAGAAATCATACTATCACGTCATATGTCTTTCCCTTTCTAACTGTGATCTTATCAAAAAACAAAACCATTCCTTACTCCTGATATCTCAGTTTGGGTCTCCCTAGAAGGAGGCCCTGAAATGAGGATTCAAATGCACATTGTTTATTTAGGGGATGATTCCAAGAAACCCCAGTAGAGGAGTGGGGAAGTGAGCCAGGGGAGGGAGGCCAGCAAGACAGGGTGTGTCACCCAGCCAATTACCACTGTGGTCAACTCAGGCAACTGGACCTCCAGGAGACAGTGCAGAGCGTGCCTCCAAGTAACCATCCTGGGTGAGAAAGAGCTGGGATATTCATCCACCAACCAATAACAGCTGCTGGTTGAGGAAGTTCCTGAGGGCTTTAATTTCTGTCCTTGCAACTGTGCCACCGTAGGCAGGGTGGACCCCAGGCAGAGACACAGGTGCTGGCAACTGGGAGTCAGGCTATCTTTGTGCACCGAACTGGTAAAGCCAAGGGGTAGAACCTCTTGGGCACAGACATGGTCAGCTGTGCGTTCCTGATACGACTCAGCACTAGCAATGCCAGGCCTCAGTAAAGCATGTTGGCAAACCCAAAGTCTCTGCTAGCTTTGGCCCCCATGCGATCTCTGCTGATTGTTCTCCAGCACCCTGAATACTGCCATCCACCTGCAGCGCGACTTGAGTAAGCACCCCTTACACTTTCCAGTGATGGTTCTCAAAGTGTGGTCCCTTTTCCAGCAGTGGCACCTGAGGAAATGGAAGACATGCATATTCTTGGGTCCTACCTAGCAAATCAGGGCCTCAGAGTGAGGCCCAGGAACCCATATTTTAATTATCCCTCAGGGTGATCCTAATGTACCCTAATGTAGATCCGTTGTTTTAGAATCTAAAATTTAGGACAGTCTCCAAAGTGAGGTCATCCATGTTTGGTTAGAATTTTCCCCATTTCTAACCCCAACCACCAGAGGAAAGGGGATGAAACCACTAGATAGTTTCTAGACTTTGGTTCCTGTTGTGAGTTTTCCTTTTCTTTGGGGCTTATTAAATATAAGTTGTATGTAATTATCAATTATCTAAAGACAGCTGAGTGGACAGAGAAAGCGAGACAGAGCAAGGGTGAGAGGGGAGGAACATATGTTCCCATTTGTTTTCCTGAGCTAATATGCAAATTCTTTTGCTTGTCTGAGGACACCCAGGCGGCAGACTAGGGAAAAGTCAGGGGTCTGCCTAGGAATTTTAAATTATTCATAGAAACTGCACAAAGGGAATAATTACAGGTTAGAGGTACCCACTTCAATCAATCCATGTAGGAAAGCTGTATAAAATAAGGACTCAGTCACTTGTGCTGACCCAGGAATGGATTGGGGCGCTTTTGTAAGTTTCTCCCGGCTCACAGTCTCTGGCAGCGCAGACCCCTCATTGCTTCCCCGTCAGTGCCGGCTGAGGCCAGCACCCAGGTGCGTTCATGTCTTTAGGCAGGACAGCCACCCACTCTGTTCCCTGATGCCAGCAGTGACAGCAGACTTTGTGGGGCCACCACGGTGGCGTGACATCACAATATAGTCCATTCAGGATCTTGGGACTCACTTGCCCCTGGGCCCAGAATATAAGCTCAACCTCTACAACTGGCCAGTGATTGCAGGGCTCCGGTACCACAGCCACCTCTCAGTGCCAACCGACCAGGGACTCTTGGTGAGTATTCAGATTTCCCCAGAGTTGGGGAGAGAACCGACCAATGGCCCGCCAGCCTCGCCCTTTGGGTCTCCTATTCATAACACAATTGTCCAATCTGGTGACCAGGGGTGTGCTAAGACACACCCAGAGCTCTTCCTGGAAAAACTGGCTCACCTGATGCAGGCTCCCCTTCTCTGAGAGGGCTTACCCTCTGCATGAAATGACACTCTGATCACCAACAAGGCCCAGTTGCCGCCAGCCTCCAGCAACCTCAGCAAAGTTCAACTATGCACTTGATAGGGCTCCAGGGCAGAGAGACCAGGCTCTCAGATGTTAATACACCAGAGCATCACCTCAAGCCCCAGCCAAGGTCCCAGACGACCATGACTAGATGACATCCCTCGCAGCAGCGTGAGCAGGTGCAGCCTCTGGTAGTATTAGGGACACCAACCTCCTTTCCTCCAAAAACATGCACAGCGTTCTCCTCTCTGGAGACTTGGCCTTTTCCCTTTGGCTCTTTCTAAATCCAATTTCCCGTGGCCCACCAGTCTGTCACTATCTTCCTTACCTTTGGAGACAGTGAGAGAGATCTCAGACAATGATGGGAAATGGTAGATGGATTAGAACACCAGGATGTAGGCCAAAGGGCAGAAGGTACTGGGAGTGAGAGGCCTCTGGCTCTTGCAGGAGGGACCACCAGCAGTTAGTAGAGGGTGCTCTGTTCCAAGGACCTCTACAGTCAAAACGCGGGGCACCCGGCACAGAGGCAGCCCTGCCACTGGGACCCCCTCGCACTCCCAGAGTCTATGCATTGGCTTGGGGCATCCACTGGTCTGTTGACCACCTGTCGGGACCAATCTGTCTATTACCGCACACCCCACCCTCAGCAGTGGTTTTTGGAGACCCGTGACTTTGAGCAGGCTCCTGGCTTTCCCTGAATACATAAGGCAGAAAACAAGGTAGGTTGTCGGAGAAATCTATTACTCTTAGTATTGTCCTCCCTACTTTGTTTTATTAGGGTGGCTGACACCAATTTCTACTTCATACATAAAAGTTCAAAATGTCAGGGGATTGCCAAACCCCTAAGAGCATGTTCACTCCATCCCAGCCCCCAGGGTAAGAAATCTGGGGGCCAGAGCTCCATGGACTGTGGCCCTCAGCCTGCACCAGCTGTCACCTGGAAAGAAGGGAACAAACACTTGTTAAGCACCTCCTACGGGTCAGCCCTGCACCTCATTCCTGCTCTTCATTCGTACCGCCAGAAAAGGGTAGTAGGTGTTCTCAGGTTCATTTTACAAATACAGAAACTGAGAACCACATTCTGGGCCAGATGCTGCGTTTCATGAGTGACATTAACCTAGGATTTATATGCACTCCTAACACAGACCAGTGCCCCAGCATGAGGGCTCTCAGAAAACAGAAAAGGCAAGGGGGCCAGAGTGTGCTCTTGGAAGTGTCCGAGCAAGCTGGGTGGGTGCCTTCCATCAGCAGAACCGAACCTGATCTTGGGATCAGTCGACACTATCCCAAAAGACCTATAAAGACTGTTGCAAATCCAAGGCGGAAGGCTCTTGCTGTCACCACCTTGCTAATCCTCCATGTTTGACCCAAAATGGGACAGAACTCCCAGGGTGGCTGAGAACTTTGTCAGGAGGGGAGAGCTAGAAGGGACCATTGAAGTCAGTGACACCAACCTGCTGGGCCCCAGGTGGGAAAGAGGGCCAGGTTGGCAAGGGATGGGCTACGGCCCCAGAGTCAGTTGGCAAAATAGCTCTGTGTTGAAAGAAGGAAGGAAAGGGTGACAGCCCCCGGGATTGGAACCAGGTCTGAAGTCAGCCAGTCAGCCCCCGCTTCCTCTCCTAAGAATGAGCAAAATGATTTGCTCAACATGTACCGAGCACCTCTGTATGCCAAGTGGGTCCACAGAGATTATTTCATATAATCCTCGCCTACCCCTCAGTGGGGATCATCGTCCATATATCTCAGATAAGGACAGTTAGGGACTGCCCCCAGAGATCAGGGAGCTTGTGAAGATGTCACAGCCACTGTATGACAATGTGGACTCCATAACCCCAAGAAGAGCCTGCAAACCCATCTGCTGCCTACCAGCTTGTGTAAGGTCGCATTTATTCTACTTTCTTGTCCTTCCTAATGGCACTCGGCAGGTGACTTCCTTAGGGGCTGTTTGAAGCCCCTGCTGCTGATGTCGGGCTCCCCAGGGGCCTGCCTAGTTCGCTGTCTGCGCCTCTCGACCTGACAGGACAAGACTGTTTCCACACCAGCAGATGTTATGCGCTGAGGAAGAAAATATGCTAATCGAAATCAGCTTTGGCTAATTGTAGCAATTTCCCTTCTGCTTGTTGCCCTGAATAGTAGCCACGCTCTGTTCTGTTTCACGTCCGGGAGCCCCAAATTGGCTGCTTAAATGAGGTCGCAGAGAAGTCCAGTAAACATGTCTCTGCCGCGAGGATCAAGCCTCAAACATGCTCTCCAGGTGAGAACCGGGCCTTGGCGTCTCATGGCAGATAATTGGGACCTGCTGTTGGGCTGGAAGAGCCTCGTTTAATCCTGGGAAAACCAGAACCTCAAAGAATGCAACTGCATACCAAACCCAAGAGCAGGCAGTCTGACCTTGAACCTGGATCCTGGTTTTGTTTCTTGGCTCGATGGCCAGGAGAACTTTCTGCATTGATGTTAATGTTCTCTGCTGTGCAGGTCCACGTGGACATGGGCCACGTGTAGCTGCCGAGCCACGAAATAAAGCTAGTGGCAGTTTTCAATTGAGCTTAATTTTTATGTAACTTTGCTTCATTATAGTGTGTATTTAAATTGCACGTAAAAAGAGCCTTGAGCGGCTCCAGCCTCTGAATTGACGGTGCAGCTGTAACCCTGCCGACTTCTGTGAATTCATCTCTTGACCTCATGTCCACCGTCCCCAGCTTTGCTCTCCTCTGCATTCCCCGGTTAGACAGGCAGCCTGTGTCCCCAATGAGTCAAGCATGAGCCCTCCTCAGGGCTTTTCCACATCCCCTTTTCCTCTGATGCTTTTATAGCTTGCCCTGCTCAACACCCAGTCCTCAGAAAAGTGTCTCCTTGGAAAGACAGCCCTTGTTTTGTCTGATATTGTCCAAGTTGCTCTTTTTCTCTGAAATTTATCCTGTGTCTTAGTTCCAGTGGCTGTAACAAAGTGCCATCAACTGGGGGGCTTATAAACAATAGAAATTTCTTTCTCAAAGTTCTAGAGTTTGGATGTCAGGGTGCCAGTGCGGTCTAGCTCTTGATAGATTTGCAGGGACCCTTTTCCACTGACCTTCAGATAGTGAGTGAGTGTTTACTGGGGCCCCACTAATCGCATTCAAGACGGGTCCAGCCTAACCACCTAGTGACCAGATTATCTCCCAAAGGCCCTACCTCCTGACACCCTCACACTGGAGTTTAAGGCTTCAAAATTTGAAAGGGTGTAGGGGGTGGGAGGCCTCAAACATTCAGTCCATTGCATCAGGTTTGTGTTTTCCTGTCAGCAGCCGTCTCCCTGCACATGATCTTCAGTCCCACAAGAGCAGGGATTTTGAACCGCATTACTCCTCCACCCTAGGCAGGTGGAAAGGGTGCTGTGCGGTGTCCAGAGTGAGTGGACACCCTGCAGATAGACTGGGGGCCATTCCTGTTAATGAGGAAGCACTTCCCTTAGTGAGGAGGCAAGATGGTCAGCACCTCAGAAATCTCATGCTGTGTAACAAGAACACCCCATAATGTAATGACGTCAAACAGCAATGATAAGTTCTTTCTCCGAATCCTATGGTTAGAAATTTGGGCAGGACTCAGCTTCATGGGATGTCAGAGGAGGTCACTTAGTGCATTCTGCTGGGTCTGGGCTGGAGTAGGAGTCCAAGAAGACCCCTCTCATCTCCCTGGAACTCACATAGCCTCCCCATGCAGGTAGCGTGGGTTTCCTTATGGCATGGCTGTCCCAGGATAGTGAAAGCTGGCTTCTGAGAGAGATAGGAGGGCTGCCAGGCATCTTGAGAACGAGGTGGGACATCGGTACTGTCTCCACTGCATTCTGTTAGTCCATGCAAGTCTCGGGAAAACCCAAGTAAAAGGGGAGAAGACACTGTCCTCCTCACAGGGAAAGGACAACAGTTCAGATGGGGAAGGAAGAGATGACGGCCACTGTCACTACAGATGACCCAATAGTGACACTTCTCAAACGGGAATGTGCACACAAACCACCTGGGGAGGCATGTTACAATGCCGATCTTGATCCAGGTCTGAGGTGCGGCCTGAGATTCTGATTCCTACCAAGCTCCCAGAAGATGCCCAGGACTATTTAGGTGAACTCTAATAGGACATCCTGTCAGGGATGACCCATGATCAAGTTTGTCCTCACTGACCCCAAAACTACCATGGGTACCTGGTTCCACTGGGTAAGCATTGCCCATTCTTATTGGGGTCCATGTGATCAGTTTCTTCTCTCCTCGCCCCCAGGACTGTGCCCACACCATGCCATGGGGAACCGCCTCACTGCATCTCCCACATGCTTCGCACTAGTGACTTCATCAAGCTCTGTAGCTCCTTCCTCCTTTAGTTTCATTTGATGCTCACCATATCCCTGTAAATTTTGTAGGGTAGGACTCTTTCAATTACAGGATTTAAAACCAAACTAAAACTAGTTTAAAGGAAGATGATCAAAGGGCATTCCACAACGTCAGGGAGGGCTGCTGCTGCTGCTGATGTCAGTTTGTTACTACCTTCAATTCTGCCTTCCCTGGAATCTCTCTGGTAGCTTTCCCCAAGTGAAGGAAGAGATAACTCCCTGCTTTGCAAGTACAATAGGAGGGAGGCACTCTATCTTAGCTAATATTTCCAGCACGTGTGTCAGAGTTCTCTCTGATTGGCCCAGCTGGGGTCCATGTCCACATGACCCAATAGTGGTAGCAGGAAGATGTCACCTCATTGACCTGCGTGGGTCATGTGTTTGCCCTGCAGCCAGACGATGTGGCCAATCCCACCCAAACCACTTACAGAGCAGGAAAGGTGTGAAACCAGAAGAGAGAGAGAGAGAGAGACAGACAGAGACAGAGACAGAGACAGAGACAGAGAACGAGAGAGCGAGCAAGCACTCATGAGCTCACGCTTGCTACAGGGAAGCCAAGAAATCATCACAGTTGGCCACAAGAAGGATGTTCTGTGATGGCTGAGGCAGCAGAGGGCAGGGGCCTTATCAATTCCAGGGACCACAGCTAACCAGGCCTCCTGACCCCAGCACAGATTCAAAGGTTGAGTTAAAGGAGAACTTTAGCACCAGGAGAGACTTGAAAATTAGTCAAGGCATCTTTTACTAACACTGGCCCAGGGAGGTAAGTGGATTTTCTGAAAATGTGTGGTCCAGGGTAAGTTAGAGACAGGGAGGTTTAGGGCGAGTCACTAACTCCCTCTCTGCACAGAACTTGGAGTCTTGAATAGACTGGAGTATAAATACCCAAAAAGTTGGGAGAAGATTAGAGGCTATTGTTCTGTTGAATATATTGGGAAATTATTAACCAAACTCCATCCCACCCATTGTATAGATTAAGCAATTGAGGCAGAGAAAGTGTTTTGGGCAAGGTCGTACAACCACAGGTGATCCTTGAACAACTGGGATGGGTGTGGGTGTTAGAGGCACTGACCAACTCGCGCAGTCAAAAGTGCATGTATCGGTGCTCTGGTGAGTAGCAGTTGCATTAGCTGCCTCTAGAGGAGCACAGACCATCCAGGAGGAGCAACCAATGTGAACAACTAAATAACAATAAAATAAAAATGCTTCTTCCTCTTCTCTACTCCTGCCTGCCTCCGCTCGCCTTCATTCCTGCCTGCACCTTTCCTTATAAAAAAATTGCACGTATCGCTTTGACTTCCCAAAGCTTTACTAGTAACCTGCTGTTGACTGGAAACCTTACCCACAGCATAGCCAATTAACATATGTTTTGCAGGTTAACTGTTCCTGCAACGAAGTGAGCTAGAGAAGAGAAAACCTCAGGAAGAGAAAACACATTTGACAGCACCATCCGTTTACAAGAAAATTGCATATAAACGGATACGTGTAGTTCAAACGTGTGTTGTTCACGAGTCACTGGGCTTATCCCTGCACGCTGTGACCTCTCTGATGCTCCATAGAGAATGACATATGACTCAGGGTGGTCCTGTCCCCCAGCACCTGTTTTTCTGCCCTCCGGATAGTGTTCGTCCTCTCTCACAGACACCCACACAGAGCGCAGTCCTGGAGGGGCCCTGGTGCCCCGACTTGTCTCTGCCCGTCTGGCCCTCACTGCTCAGACTAGGAAGGAAAGATGGAAAGTGCAGAGACTGCATGGTCTGCACAGGAAAATACGGTCACCCAGCCAGCAAGGTGACAGCCAAACATGGAGGAGTCAGCAACATCCAGGGCTCCGAGAGTGCCAAACAGGACAGAAAACTGTCCCTAAGCCAAGCACACACTTTGATTCAGAGGGAGATCGTGTCAGACTGTGCTGACGAGAGGGGATTGTTAGAGCAACATTTTTGAGGGCCTCCATCCAAGCCACTCGACGGTCCCCATTTATAAGGCAGAGAAAGTTGATGGAAATCACAGTGCTACCTAAGATGAGGGATTTAAGTTCATCTCCTTGTCAAGGACACAACTTGTAACTGTTAAAATCCCTAAGCCTCAGTTTCCTCCTCTGCTAAATGGGACTAAAACAGGGTCCTGCCTCCTAGTTTTGTTAAGAGGATTCAATAAGACACTGTCGGTGAAAAAGCTATGTTCCTAGTACACCACAGTAAGGACTCCATATGTGGCGGGGGAATGAAGAGATGGCATAAGGTCCAGGTTCCTGGCTCATAAAGGGTTTAACCAAGCTCAAACCAAGATCAGCCAACACCTGGACTTGGTTCCATCCTGCCCCAGCCCTGCCACAGAGAGAAGCTGCATTCGAGAGGAGATAGCCATGCCTGGAGCCCAGAGACCCCTTTTTAAAGCCTCCCTTTGTATAGAAGGGGTGGCAAAAGGGTCTCTTTGGTCACTTCCAGATGACTCTATCCAAAGGTCAGGTTTTATTTAGACGCTCAAATTGGATGTTTTTCTGGAAGGCACACTGGTGAAGTGGCTTTGGTTTGTTGTGTCTACATTGTTACAGGTACTTGAATTATTGCCCAATATTTAAAAATTGGGAACCTTTACAGAAAGTCTAAATTTTCAGTTTCTCTTAAAATAGCTCAGGAGATCTTGCCACCTGAGACCCATATTCCTGATAAGAGGCTACCTCCTTAGCCACAATCCCCACGGTTTTGACTTCCCCAGTGAATGACAAAAGTCAGTCCTCATTTATTAATGCTCTTGCACTGTTTCCTCACTTATTTTTCCACTTGCTTGGACCTGCTGGCTTTTTTTGTTGTTTATAATTCCTAATTTAAGTTTTTAATAGATGTTCTAAAGCGTGCCTGATGTCAAAAATGCCATTGAGACTAAGATCTCTTCCAGCTTACATCCTTCCCAGGCATTCGAGTGCTGAGACTGACCTTTTCAGGAGCAGACATGTCCCTGCCACGGCCAGGAAACACTGTGTCTTTTCCCGCCAAGGAATGTGGTCATGCTCTCCCTCTAAGACTATGTTTACAAATGGGCAGGCTTATCTTCTGATGGCTACCAGACACCCAAAGGTCTTCAGAAATTACTGTAACTCCTTCTATGATTGTCTCTGTAGGAATCCAGTTTGCAATACAAATAGCTTGTTATTTGTTCAGATGATAATGCAATACCTGAAATCAATGGCAGTCTTTGGGGAATCTGTTCCTGGTATTCTTGAGAACCTGGCTGTCAGTGGACACAAATCAACTCTTAGAAGGTACTGAACCGGCTGTGCTAAGGGCCGGTGGTTTTCTTCAGAGTCAGAGAGGGAGGAACAAGAAAGAGGCCACCCCAGGAGGGAAAGCCCCACAGGGAGTGTCAGAGGGTGCGAGATGGGGCTGCCAGAAGTTCAGGACGTGCAGTTAAATTCAACAGATGACCATCAAATGCGTTTTCAGTATGTCTCATGAAACACTGGGACCATACTAGCACAAATACGTTATTTACTGTCTATCTCATGTTCACATTCAACTGGGTCTGTTGTGTTTTCAGATCCTGAATCTGGCCGTCCTCACCTGGAGGATCAAACCTTCATGGGACATTGTGGGTAGAGGCCAGCCCAGAAGGCAAAGGGGAACAGAGATGGACCACCTGCCCTCAGTTGTGCCCCCAGGGCCCAGACTCCATGCCTGCAAATCCAGGAGAGTCATAGGTGGTGGTGGCATCAGTCTGTAAGGAAAATGCACTGCATTCTCCAGCCCCTCTGCCCAGTGAGGCGCAAGGAAACCTAGATGTGAACCAAGTGCTTGGCTCCAGGAAGTCAAGCTGAGGCCAAGATGCAAACTGGGCCTAGTAAGTGAGGAGGGCAGCGGGCAGGAGCAGGAGCAGGGGAGGGGCTGAGCAAGCCATGCACTGGATCAGCCTGACCAGAGCGGGCCCACACACAGGAAGGGAGTCAGATGTTGATGCTGCCAAGAGACAATCTTTTGTACTCAATGTCTGGGGTCCACAGCACTCACCTCCCGGGTAACATCCAGGTGGCATCCAGGGCCATCCGTGCTCTGGGGGTCCTTCCTGGGATGGGAGCCCAGCTGGCGGGGGTGGGGGTAGGGATGGGGTGGAAGTTAGGGGCACCAATAGCACAGACTACATGCCGTCTTTTTGTTTCACAGTGTCCTGTCAGTGTGAACAGTCTGCTACCCAGGCCACTTTAAAGAGTCCCTGCTGGGAGACAGTGTCCTTAGGGACCACCCTGCTCCTTCCCATTCTCCCTACAGAGTGACATGTATGGGCATGAGGAGTGGAATCTGTGGTCTCTATGGCCCTGGGGAGAGGGGACCTTAAATACTTGCGGAGTTTTCAGGACAATGGCCTGACCAGGTACAATGTGGCTGCTGTGGTCCTTGGAGGCCACCAGTCCCTCTGGTCCTTTCTTGGGGTATCTTGTCACCTTCTACTGGAGTCGACACCTCAGTCATTCGCCCTGGTTGAAGACCTTCACTCATGGGAGCCTTCATTCTGACTCCAGGCTCAGTCATCAGACCCCAAAGCAACCTCTGCCCTGTGCTCAGGCTTGTCTATTTATTCTAGCCATGCTCACAGTGGCCAGGACACTGCCCAAAGCACTTTGGTAAGCATCTCCTGGTAAGCAGGCCACTAGGTCCTAGATGCTACTCTCACCACCCAGCCAGTTTTCCAGGCCTTACCCTCTTGAGTCTAACATGTCTGCCTGTTTAGGAATTTTGTCCCTGAAAAAAAAAGTTGTGCTTCTAAAAGTTGCTTCTATTACCTATTCCCAAACATTGTCATCTCTTTTATGGACAATGGGCAAGCTTTCCCCTTCCCCTTTCTAGACTCCAAGGGGCAGAAGAGGTACACTTCCTTCCTCTTTCTTCTGGGGATATTTTTATTCTTCCCAAGACAACATTTCTTTCCCTTTTTCTCTGAAGTTATAATCGAGAGAGAGGAGGAATCAAAAGCTGTATCCAAAAGAGATGCAGATCGAGAAGTTTAAAAAACATCTGTTACAGTACACCCATGTTCATGAAATAATTATTCATGATATGCAAAAGGTGGAAGTAGCCCGAATATTCATTGTAATAAGAAAGATTCTGACACATGATAAAAATAGATGAAATTTGAAGATATGCTTTGTGAAATAAGACAATCACAGATAATACTGTATGATTTCACTTATATGACGTATGTAGAGTAATCACATCCATAGATACAGAAAGAAAATGGTGGTTTCCAGGGGCTACAGAGATTTGTTAATGAGTGTGAAAAAGTTCTAGAGATTGGTTGCAAAATAATAGGAATATACTTACCACTGCTGAAATGTGCACTTAAAGTTTCATGGAAAATTTTATGTTATATGTATTCGTGGCAATTAAAAATAGGAGTAAAAACATGCCCCAGAGGAATAGCAGTTGGCTTCACCACCTCTGGCCAGCACCCACATCCCAGGGGCCAGGGGGAAGAACCAAGATGAACAACTAAATAAAATAAATACAATTCTTCTTCCTCCTCACTCCTTCTGCCTACCTACTTGCTTTCATTCCTGCCTGCTCATTTCCTTTAAAAAAAAAAAGTATAAAGTCAGTATTTTTCTGTTAGAAATGCAGATGTCTTGTCTATGGAAAGTAACATATACTTGTCCACTTCTTAGAAGACTTGTTTTATAGCAGCCCCTAATCATTCACAGAGCACAGAGCCTCAAAGACTAGGAAATACTTTTATAAAAAAAAATGCAACCAGAAATAGTCCAACTAGAACCACTATGCAAAGGGCACTCAGCATAGACAGAATTTTAGAGAAAGGGACAATTATATTCAGGGAGAGGGCATTGGGGTATCATGGGATAAGGAAGGTGGGGTGTGGACAAACTGGTGAGATAAGTGGCTTCTTCAGGGGGTAGCTGTGGTTTGTCTTGGCTGCAGGCATGGTGGTCTCAGCACAGGTCTATAAAACCTTATCCTCAAAATCGTTGGTGCCAGACACTTGGGGGAATTCAGTTTTTTGTTTTTTGGTTTTTTTTATTTAAGGAAGGCAATTTGGTGCCTCCTCTGTATATTACAGAACATTCCCAGTGGAGTCTGGCTCAGAACACTGTAAACAAATCCATTAATATTCCTGTGGTAAAATGTATAAATATTCACACTAAGTGGGATAATAAAGACTATAAATAGCCTCGTGTCAGTTCATGCCAGGTTTTGCTGCCAAATAAATTAAAAGAACCACAACAACCACCAAAAAAACAACAAAACTTCTGGTTTTCAGAGGCTTTTGGATATGAAAATGATAGAATGGGAATTATGGGCCCATGTGAATTTTGTACTGTGTAAAGACGATAAATTGACAAAGACACAAAATGTTGGAAGGGACCAGAACAATGAGGTTTAGCTAATCCGACACTCCTATTTTACACACCTGAGGTTTTATACCCAAGTGGCTCTGTTGCTCACAGGCAGAGCTGAGAAAACCCCCAGCAGAGCACGCCCCACAGGGGTCTCGCAGAGGCCTTCACACCCAGATTGACTCTGAGTGGAGTTTGGAATCCATGAAGTCAAACCTCCCTCTTTCTAGTTTTCTGAAGAGGTGTCCGCTTGCCTCTAGGAATGTTCCCTCTTATCACTGGGTCCACCTTGCTTGTTATGCCCTGCAATGGGTCCGTTTTCCTCAGTTGAGGCAGCTATGGAAGGGCTTATCCTGTGAGTTCATAGACTTAACTCAAGGCCTTGCAACCATGGTGTTCAGTAAAGGTTGGAATCACTGAATTTACTTGGATATTTATTACTTGCAGACACATCTAGACAAAGAATCACGTGTAAGGCAGCCACTAAAGATCTGGTTTACCATTGTAGAACTGGAACTAAGGGCAGTTAAGGAAGGCAACTATTGCATTTATTTATTGATTTATTATATTTATATGTACTTATTTTAATATTGTTATGGTCACTTTGATTTACACACTAACACAAGCCCATATGTGTAGGTTCACCATTTGTCAAATGTATGCAATACCACACCCACCACCAAATTACAAAAAGTCCTGATCATTTGACCCCCCACCTCCACTTGCTCCCATCTGCTACCCACTTCCCCACTGGTAACCTCAGTTGTATCGTCATTATCCATGGCTTGGTTTTTGTTTATTCTGTACCTTTGTTTTTGTTTTTTTGTTTCTTTACATTTCACATATGTGTAAGCTCATCCAGCATTGCCTTTTTCCTTCTGACAATTTCACTTAGCATAATCCCCTCTAGTTTCATCCATGTCACAAATGAGGATTTTTATCTTTGTGTGTGTATACCATATCTTCTTTTTTAATTCATCTGACAATGGACACTTATGTAGTTTCCAATTCTTGGATATTATAAATTATGCTGCAATAAACATGGGGGTACACAATTCTCTGTGAATTAGTGTTTTCGTGCCTTTTGGGTAAAAACCCAGAAATGCAATGATGAGATTGTATGGAATTTCATTCTCAATTTTTTTAAGCCTCCATACTGCTTTCCGTACAGGTTGCACCATCTTGTGCTCCCACCAACAGTGTAAAAGTATTCCTTTTCTCCAGCATTTGTTGTTTCCACAGTTTTGAATATTAGCCAGTTTCACAGGTGTAAGGTAATATCTCATTGTTGTTTTGATTTGCATTTCCCTAATAAGAAGTGAGGAAGAACAGCTTTTCCTGTTGGCCATCTGTGTCTTCTTTGGAGAAATATCTATCTGGTTCTTTTGCCCATTTTTTCAATTGGATTGCTTGTTTTTCTGTTTCTGAGTTTTGTGAGTTCCTTGTGTATTTTTGAGATTAAGCCCTTCTCATATATATGCAATGCAAATATCTTCCCCAAGTTGATAGGTTGTTTTTTCGTTTTGGTAATTTTTTCTTTAGCTGTGCAGAAGCTTTTTAGTTTGAGCTATTTCAATTGTTCAGTTTTGTTTTCCTGGTCACTGGAGTTGAGTCCCCAAAGATATCTCTACGGCTTCTGTCATGTAATGACTTGCCCTTCTTATCTTCCAAGTATTTTATGGTTTCTGGTCTAATGTCAAAGTCTCTAATCCATTTCAAATTAATTTATGTGTATAGTGTTAGATAGCGGTCATTCTTTTGCATGTGGCTTGTCAGTTTTCCTTTCCTCTCTCCATCATATGCTTTCAGCTCCATTGTCATGAATTAACCATGTTTGCGTGGGTCTGTTTCTGGTGATTCACTCCTGTTCCACTGATCTGTATCTCTGTTGAAGATTATTTTTATTGTGAATGATGAGCGTTAACGGTCATTGAAAAATTGTTTTTCCCAACCTTGAGTCCTAAGCCTTGGGAGGGATCCTGCCCCAGGTCTCTGGGTGGAATGAAGACACTTTTATGCCTAATAAAATACTTGGCACACAGTAGATGTACCACAAACACTTGTTGGATGAGTAAATGAAGGAATCTTGGGGTATATTAGTTAAGATTCTGTTACAAAGAGCACAATCCCAACTCAAACTGAATTAACCTAAAATGGAAACTGCTGTTTGACATAACTGAAAAGTCCTGGGATAGAGACCACCAGGCATGGCTAGCTAGATTCGGGCCTACAAATGATGACTAGAGAATCCGTTCCTTTCCCTTCTCTCATGTCACTTGCCTGCTTGTTTCCGCCTTCTTAGGCAGGCTCTCAGGCCCAAGCAATGGAAAGATAGTTTATGCTCTTATCCCACTTGGTGAGCAATCCTTGCAGAGAAAGACCATCCTTTTACCACTAATTCCAACAGAAGTCCCAGACTGGGCCTGGGCTAGGTAACACACCCATTTCTGAACCAATCCCTATGAACAAAATGACATGCTAATTTTATTGGTCAGGTCTGAATGTGATTGTCCCCAGGAATGAGGGTGTTGGGAAGATAGAGACTGACATGGAGGGAAGAGCAGTCCTCAGCGACAAAGAGATGCTGGTCCCAGAAACAGAGCAGAGATTGAGCAGGGATAATCAATTGATATTTCTTATTATAGTACATGCTGCAGAGTCCATGCATGTGGGGAACTCATTAAGCTCACATCTTAAAAGATAGTGCTTAGAGGCAACAGAAATTAACTTGATCACACACCCATAGAGAATTGATTAATAGTAGTCTTGAGAAATAATAATTAAGTACAAGACCAATGACTCAGCTCGCTTATAGTGGTGCTTATCTATTCTAGACAGTGTACTACATAGTCTATTCAGTAACTCATTTAATCTGTACAACTATCTTTTGGGTGGGTAACTATCATCTTTCCCACTTTATATGAGGAAACTGGAGCTTTGGTTCTGGAATCCTCTCAAGGTCTCCCAGCTAATAAATGAAGGAGCAGATCTCTCCACTTGCTCATTCTGGCTCACCGGCTTAGGCATTTCCTCTGTGCATCTGCACTGTTGGGGGCTTCCTTCTCAATCCACCTTCTTCCTTGTTGCTTCCTCTTCAGACCAACTCTCCATGGGTGGTGGCCAAAATGGCCACCAGCAGACTTAGATTCACCAGCTGAACCATCCTCACAGAGAAAGTCATTCTTGAGTTCACCAGGATGTGCCCTGAAAAGGTGAGGAGTTATCACATGCTAGTCCCTTGATCCTGAAAATTAATTCTTGAGTTGACTCTACAAAAGGGTCGTGTCTCAGGCCATGAGCTTCCATTTTCCTTCTGATGTCTGAGTGCAAACAACAGCTTAAACTCCTCAGAGTCAGACCTTTATGTCATAGAAACATTAACATCCCTCTTTTTGTTCTTTCTTTGTGAATGATGGGTGGGGAACCAGACCCAGTCTTAGAAAGGGAGAAGCTTTGGGGAGTGAGGCAGAGGTATTATTGAGAACCAGGAGTGGTATTTAACACATAGCATTTCCTTGATACCTGGTAGGGTGAGAATGCAGTGGGCCCCTGCTTCATGTGGCCTAACTTCATCAGTGCAAACATCCTACCATCCTCACACTGGAGGTCAAAGGCTTTTGATGACAAGCCTGAGATTGTTCCTACCCGCATTCCCAGTCCTCCCCTCAGTTCTACAAGGCTGCAAAGTTTTGAGGACATAGCAATGGATCCTGACTTACCCCATAAATCTGCTTAGTTCTGTATCTTTGCAGCAACTTCAATAAAGTGGGCAAGTGCTTTAAATATAATTAAGTTGTAAAGGCAAGGTAGAAAGAGAAAATGGAGGCATTGAGCAAAAGAAGCAAATAGAACTGTGAAATCTGTGCTAATTTATATATGTGGTTATCATATTTAGCTCAAATCTTCCCTGCAGACTGAGTAAAAGCAGAAATCAGATATTTGCAAATTATTTGATCATAAGGGTAGAAATGCTAATTGTGAAAGTTATACTTTTTTCTTCTAATTAAACTCCACAAGATTTATGACGTGGGACATTTCATAGATGAAAATGCAGGCGGCAGCAGCCTCAATAATACAACCACACATGTGGACCCACCACCACCACCTTGTGCCCCGTCACCACCCAGGCTCTCAGTTCTCCAGGGCAGGCAGGTCCGTGCGTTTTCAGTATAAAGCAAACATGACAATAAGATAATTCATTTGTTCAGCAAGAAGCTTCCCCCCAAATTGGGGACCATTAGAACATATGAACTTTTAGGAATATGGATTCAATAATGTACTTATACCATTTATTGCACAATTTAACTAGATACACATAAAATCATATATAATGTAAAATAATATATTTAGTAATAGTGCTCATTTCCCACTTAGATTTGATAACACATTTATATTCTAACTATACTCATGCCATCATTTATATCAGTGTCTTCATCACTGAAGTCACTTTTTAAGTCATCACCTCCGGTTTTTAGAAAATAATGATCACACTTTCAGCTAATGGTTACTGAGAGATGTCACTTTTTGAATTCCCATAATGTCCCAGCTGGAAATTCTATCCCAAATCCCAAATCCCCATGCGAATGGCATTCAAGACACCCCCACACCATTTAACTAATAGGAGCTCATCTGTGATTGCTTCCCATTTATTGTATAGATTTTTAAAAATGATCTTTACATCATGTCAACCATTTGCAAGGAATGAGGAGATCATTTCTTTGGGAATCATGATTAAATTCCTTTGACTTCTTTATTTCCTTTTTTAAACAGGTGACCTCTCGAAGTATCTAAAACCAGACTGATTGACGTCATTTCCTGCCCATGTGTCCTCCCCAAACAGCACTTATGGTTCAAAATAAAGTCATTAAGAGGACACCCTGTAACACTAGAATCTTTTACAGGGCAGGACTGTGTCAAGGTGTCTGCGGTGATTTGTCTAAAGGTGGCGGTGTCTTTAATCAGACATAATTCAGCCCACCCAGAAGCCCACGCAGCCACTCCCCTGGGGAGCGGCGACCTGTGCTTTGCTTGATGCACTATCCTGAGCAGCTCGCTTACATTTTTGGGCCTCTTTTATCATGGGCAAGATGAGGGGTTGAGGATGAATGGAGTTTGGAGAACCCAAGGAAGGGCTGCGGGGATACTCCTTGCTTCAGAGGGTGCTCTCACTTCATCCCCAAGTCAACAAAGTAACTCTTGTTTTAATCTATTTTTTTTTAAAGGGATTCCAGGTAAAATTGCCTTTGAAGTAAAAATCCCTTTAAAAAAAAAAAGAGTAGGTTGTTATTGAGGTCTGTCTGCTCTGATGTTCTCTGACTTCAAAGCCATCAGGGTCATAGTTAAAGCTTCCTGTTGATGGCTAATGAGGGTGCAATGTGCCTGGTGATATGAGGGTAGTGAGACGGTGAGCATGGACCATCTGGCCACGCAGATGTTAGAGAGCCACCAGAAAGTCCCACGTAGCTGGAATCCTATCATCCTAGAAAACCTGAGTATGATTTTATGCAAAAGAAGCAAATAATAAGAAGTGGTTCTTAAACTTTGCAGCATATTGAAATCAGTTGTGGATTTTTAAACAACCCAGTGTCCAGACTACACCCCATGGTAATGAAACCAAATTCTGGAGGGCAGGACCACAGCATTGGTCATTTGTAAATCACCCAATTTGAGTCTAATGTGTGTCAAGTTTCAGAATAAGTGGCATTGGTACACACCCTAGGGAAAACAGTATGAAGTTTCCTCAAAAGAGTAGACATAGAATTACCATGTGATCCACCAATCCCACTTCTAGGTATATACCCTAGAAAGTTGAAAACCAAATCTTGAAGATATATTTCAACACCCATGTTCGTAGCAGGGTGTTTACAGTAGCCAAGAGGTAGAAACAGCTTAAGTGTCCATGAGTGGAGGAATGAATAAGCAAAATACATACAAGGGAATATTATTCACCTTCAAAAGGAAGAAAAGTCTAAGACATAATACGACATTGTTGAAACATGAGGATATTTTGCTGAGTAGTCACCAAAAGACAAATACTGTCTGATCCCATTTATGTTATGTACTTAAAGTCAAATTCATAGAGGCAAAGTAGAATGGTGGTTGTCAGGAGTGGGCTTGGGCCTGGGGTAGAGGGTAGAGGTGGGAACTGTTCAATGGAAATGGAGTTTCATTTTTGTAAGATGAAAAGAGCTCTGGAGATTGGTTGTGCATCACTAAATGACATGAACTCTACACTTAAAAATGGTCAACTTTGCACCATGTGTATTTAAAACTGTAAATTATGTTTAATTTTCAATTAAATATAAGGTAACATAAAAAGAAGTGGTATCAGATTATGCTACTCAAAGTGTGATCCTAATCAGGCCTCTGTAGAACCTGCATT
The DNA here is from genome assembly GCA_004363575.1 of Solenodon paradoxus. Taxonomy (NCBI): domain Eukaryota; kingdom Metazoa; phylum Chordata; class Mammalia; order Eulipotyphla; family Solenodontidae; genus Solenodon; species Solenodon paradoxus. Next base: position 45,383 of record RJWH01004570.1, on the reverse strand, counting down.
TTTCAACAAGGTCCACAGGTGGTCTGTGGGCACATTCAACTTGAAAAATGCTAGCTGTGAAGGACTGACTATGAAGCCAGTGTTTAGAAGACGTAGCAGACACAGACACTTGCTACCCAGTGTCTGCCTCCTCTCTCCCTGCCTTTTACAGAATCCAGCATTCTCCAGATAGCCATACACTGGGGTGGCTGACACCATCCACACCCCTCATGGTCCCACTCCCCTGACAGTGACTGGTTTACAGGAGGGAGGGAGTTCTAGCCAATGAAACTGCGAAGTTCTTAAATAAAAAATTAAAAAATTAAATGTTCTCAGGACACCAAAGTGGAAGAGGCCTTTAGTCCTTTGTAAGTTTTTATGTTCTAGTGGAACCTGAGCAAATTCCAGAGGCACCTTGGGAACTTGCTGTCAGCTAGCCTGTCTTTAAAAACACAGAGCCATGACTGATGAAATCCTGGGCCCACTGCATGGGCGGATTTCCATTTGTATGAGATTAGAAATGAACATTGTTTAAGATCATTTGAGTTTCAGTTTTCAGTTACTGTAGCCCAGAGTTCCTCGACCTTGACAGCATCCATGTTTGGGACCAGATACTTCTGTGTGGTGATGGGGGAGGCAAGACTGCTGTGTGCATTGTAGAAAATTTAGTAGCAGTCCTAACCTACCCGTTAGATACCAATAGCACTCCTTCCTCCAGTTGTGACAATAAAAAAATGTCTCCAGATACACTGCCAAATGTTAGTGGGAGGAGAAATTGGCCTCCACTTGAGCACCATCTTTGCAGACAAAGACACCCTCAGGATGCCAAGACCTTCTATTCAGTGGGTTCTTGGGAGGGCTCAAAGCACTGCCTCTTCCCGGGTGTTTTAGGGACCAGAGTGAGAGCAGGAGTGTGAGAAAAGCAAACAACACACAAGGTGTTCCTAAGTGTTACCGTCTTTGATGCTGCTGGTGTATTGATAACAATGTTGGAGTTTCCATTTACTTTTAATAGGCTGATGTTTGACTTCACAGATGTCCAACATGGATAGTGAATGGAATTTTCCCTCAGCAAAGTTGGGGAGCTCTGCCAGCTCTCTCGACCTCTTCTTTCTGCTCAGAAATCCTGCTTTCTTATGGGCACCAGAGCTGGACCCTGATCCCCAGCTATCCTCCCACGAGGCCATGAGTGTCACGGTTCACCCTTCAAGATATTTTCACAGGTTAAGGGGATCTTCCTATTTAGCTGCTGGAGAGACGGTGCCTTCCACATCTTACTGTACTATCAGCTCACACATCTGTGTGCTGGAGACCCGCAGAGTCCCACCTGGAACCCTGGACAATTGTGTTTCCTTCTTAGAATCAGCTGACACATCGAGACCGCTTTCCTAAGGAACACCGCCCCTCCGCCCCCAGCGCTAAAATTAGTGCCTTCGTTTCTTTTTGGAGAGTTTAGTTTCATTTGAAATGTCATGAAACATCCCCTGGGAACAAGAAGATTTACCAGGGTAGCTGCCTTTTACTGAAAGCTCTGAAGCACAACTGGGAGCATGGGGACAGATGAAGGGGTCAGCGCTGTGGAAGGGAGGTCTTTCTATCAGTCACCTATGTCACTGAATGTCTGCTATGTGCTGGCTGCTGGGGCTGGGGTGGTGATCCAAGGTCATCAGGACACAGGTAGGACCCTCTGAGGCCTCATGATCTATAGAGAAATTTGTGGTGGATGCTGAGTTACTCTCCTAACATGATCCTGTATCATGATTCAGGGGTAACTACCCCCAGTTACATGGAAACCCCCTCAGATATTGCCTCCCATCCCCACCCCTGCAGCCTGTGCGCTTGGCAAGTCTGAACCAGAGGTTGGACACACATATCAGGCTACAGTTAGTGTTTGGGGGCCTGGCATAAGGTGAATGGAGAAGGCATTGGTGGGTGACTGGCTTGCAAAACTGATGCCAGGCTCTGCAGTCTGTGTTTGTCCACAAGGGAGTCACGCTGAAGACTGAGCTGCTACATAAAGGAAGGCTGACTCTGAAGGGTGTAGGGAAATCAGGCTGGAGCCTATGTCAAACCAATGTGATCCACCTCTGGACCTTTGGGTGGCACATGTTAATGTAAGCCAGTTTGAAAGAAATGTTCTGTTGCTTGCACCCTAAACCGCTCCAGCTAACAGTTTAGTACCCGCACGGGGGTGCTACAAAGAGCAAACTTTAAACCATGAATGTAGATTAGTTGAGAGATGCTCACACATAGAGCAGCAGGAGCGTCTTCTCTCCAGTGAAGCAGTGATCATTATTTAACAAAAAATGGTTGGTTTTGTTGGGCCTGTTTCACTCTGGGATTTAGGATTTATCTTATGGAGACATGACATTTGGAGATCTGATAGGAAATATCAGAACGCTGGCTACCCACGGCAGTCTCATCAAGGTCCTAGAAGACTCACATTTATGGGGATGAGAATACAGCTATGCAGAGAGGGCCTCTCTGCTTGTGGTTTGCAATCTAAAATGACTGGACATTGAGAAGCAAGTCTTGATGTGTTGGAAAAGCTGACTCATCTGGCTAAAGATAACACACAGGCAACAAAGCAGATTAGCTAAAGAAAAGATCAGGACCCCAGAAATTCATTAGTTCCCAGGTATCTCCCAAGTATCTTGTCTTAAGGATGTCAAGTTAATAAAGGGGACCATTGACTTATTGTGAAGATGTAACTGGAGTACAATTGGGAAGCAAGGAGCAAATTTGGGGTCCCTCCCCACTTTAGAAATGAAGGTCCTTCTAACATGAAAAGCAGGGCAATGGGCAAGGCACAGAAGCCATTTGTCACCTCTAAGGTTCTGATCTGAGATCTTCAGCTTGAATTAACAGTCCATGAATAGAAGAAACCCATTAAAGAATGATTGTAGCTGAGCTGTCAACAAAAATTTCCAACTATGGCTTGCAATTCACATTGCTCAGGACCATCCCTGAACTTGTAGGTACTAAGGATACTGAAATAAAACTCTCCTTGGAAGGCATCAACCCCATGTCCACTCAGATGCTAACAAGGTAGCAGACAGGGGAGGTACACCCAAACCCAGAACTGGGAGTTACCATATTGTTTGACCTGGAAACTTTCCTTATCCATGGCAACTGAATTTATGGCTCATTCACTGCTTCTTCAATAGGAGAGTTCCCCTTCTGAAAATTCTTTGAAGATATTCTGGTGTTTTGGCGTTTGTTTGTTTTCTTGGCATTGCTGGCTATGTTGATAGTGGTGAACTTGAAAATTTAGTTAGTTGGTTACCAGATTATGAGTAGATACTTACAGACATAATGAGAGAGTGTGATTCATTTTTCAGAAAATATGAGCTTGAATCTGAATTCACTAACTAGATGAATCCCAGGGCTTCGCCCTTTGGGGTGGTGGTGAGTCTGTTTTAGACAATGTGGGCATCATATGATGTTGGTTCACCAAAGGGATGTACTATAGTGGGATGTTATTGCTTTAATCCCATCTCCCCTACTCTGGATAATAATCTTGACTTTTGTTTAGGTAACTTGAACTCACAGCTGTACAGCCTAGCGAAGGTAAACTCCCCTCCAGATCTAGGACTGGGGCATGGAGCCAACACTAGACTCATACTGATGAGCCTCTCTAGACTTCGGTTATTGGGTGAGGCCCTGCTGGAAACACCTCAAGAAACAGTTCTCTCTTTCTTCCTTTTGGGGTAGAGGTGTTGGGGAATACGAGTGCCGGAGCAGTCATTTCATCACTATGAGGAGAATCGAGTTAAGACTAAAGCCAACATGAGAAAGCGTGGAAAGAAACAGACAAATGGATCCGGCACCTTGGCTGTTCCATACCCACCCTCCCCGGTGGACCTCTGAGTTCTAGAATGCTCTCTAATATTTGAGCCACTTTAAGATTTTTCTGTTACTTGCAACCAAACAACTATTACAGAGTGTGGTCAATACTAAAATGATACGAAAGAAAAATGGTGGTTGAGAGAGAAGGTAGATTAATTCACTAAGAGAAGTCAGATATTTACTTAAGCATTTAGGGTGGGAAGGGCTGGAAAGGAACCGCCCAGTTTCGGCGTGAAGCACACCCTTTTTGTGGCATTTACAGTCTCATCAGTGGCCATTGTATTACACTGTTGAGTCCATCCAAGTGGGAATCAATGTGTAAAGGCCTTCAGTTAAGGGCATTGCACCTGGCGTCTGAAAGTCCCCAGCAAATGTTGGATGACAGAAGAAGGCTGCTGTCTGTCACACCCAGTCCCTCAGTAGGCTGAGGGGCTTCTCTAATGTCAGCTCACACAGTGAGCAGTCAGCACCTCCTAACCTTTCCCTCCCCATTGTTCTTGCAGAAGATGGATCACATGTCTCCCAGGCTGAGAGCTTTCCTCTTTGAACCCATTGGGGAAAAGGATGTTTCCTGGGTAGATGGGATCAGCCATGAGCTTGCAATGAACTTGGTCACCAAAGGGTTCAACAAGGTAATCTCCTTTTCTTTATTCCCCCAATTTTTCTTCCCAATCACTCGTCCCCTACTCTTGGCAGGTGGCAGTGGCTGCCACCTGTATCAGCAGGAGGCCATCAGAGAGCAAAGTTCCACTTGGCAAGTTGCCACATGCTTCAGTGCTACTGATCCCACATGCCTGGGCTGCCCCAAGGGCCCATGGATGATGGGCAAGCAGCATCACTTATGCTCAGAGCGTCAGCTGGACTTGATTCACCTGATGGTCAAACACATGGGAGTGAGCAGAAGCGAGTGAGTCTCCTAAGCCTGAGGCTGAGCTATCAGAATGGATGATCTGTGTGCACTTCCATCCCCATGAAGACTCACAGGAGCTTGCTTCCCCATCAGGAACCAGCCTAGCCTTGGCAGGTGGAGTAACAGCCCCGTGAGGTCTACACCAGAGTACAGGCATGTGAGTTGTTTTAAGATGTCACTCTCAGCCTGAAAAAAGGCTCAGGGACTTTCAGTGGAATCTGAACATCCTCTTCTCTGTAGTCTTTGTTTTTATGGTGCTGTTGTAAAGTCATTTGGAACCTTAGAAGAGAAGGGGAGACATTCTCTAGGAGAAACCAGACAGAGGTAGAGAGGAATTCCAACTGATCACTGTACGCTATGTCAAGAGAGACACCACCTGTCTAACAGAGTCGTCCCTTTTAAAGTCAGTCTATGTCACCAGGTTGGAAGATGTGACAGAAGTGCCCCAGGAGGTGGGGCACTGCCATTCGTGCAGGCGATCGTCCATTAGGTTAGTCCTGGCACAGCATATGGCTGTTTCCAGGGCATCTGACCTACTGGACCCGAGCTTTTCTGACCGACACACTTCTCAATACCAGTTGTTAAATATTCCCACTATCACCCCAGCTACCAGCCAATTAACATTCAGTAGTAGGTGCTACCAGGAGCTGCTCCCCATGACTGAGGTAGATCTGTCTTTTTTCTCCCAGATAAAGGAGACAGGACCACTTTTGAGCAGGTGGTGAAGTAGACAAATCTGATTAGGAGAGAGATTTTCAATTAAAATATATTTGTTAGGAGGAATGATTGTCCCTTCTACTTTTTGATTATGTCATAACACACCGACATCAAGAGGAAGGGTTCAGAAGGATGAATATTCACATATATTTACCCATGGACCCGCCACCCAGCAATGGAGCCCCTCTAGAGCTCCAGATGATTCCCTCCTGTCTCTTCCCAGTCAGTGCCTTCCCCACTCCTCGAGGTAACTGCTGTTCTGGCTTCTGCCACTATTGGTTTAATGTCCCGTAACTGTGAGATTTCGTTATTATTCAGTAGACTCATCATTTAAAAATAACACTATTTACAGGCCATAAATGTCACCTTTTTAGTGCACAGTTCTTTGCGTTTTGACAAATGTGTGCAGTCCCGGAGCCAAGTCAGAGGACAGCCCCATCATTCCTAAATGTTCCCCTGATGCACCACCCTCAGCCTCTGGCCACCACGGGTTTGTTTTCTGTCTCCATAGCTTTGTGTTTTCCAGTTTAACTGTGTTTTACACAAGAATTTGGGGTGGGATGGTAGACATATTAAGACAAAGGAATGAATGGAAAAGGGAAAATTTTTAGGCATTTGAGGACTAGCTAGAGGAGGAGAGTTTCCCTGTGCAGCCAGGCCCCGGGAGATGTGCTGCTCTCATGTAAATGACCGTTCTGGCTAGCACTGTGACCAGCATGCCACTTCTAGAGCCACACTGACACGCGGTATTACACACGGGGTTACACATGGGATTACACCTTCTCCTTTGCTTTGCACCTCTCACTCAGCTGTGAATGTGAACGAGGGGCATGGTCTCCACTTTACAAAGGAGGAGGCAGAGGCTCCCAGGAATTAGTGCCTGAGAGAGCTCCTGAGTCAGAACAGGAACGGTCATGGATTGTGTCTTCACAAACCCCATGAGAAGGTCCGAGGTTAGGGGGCTGCCCCAGCAGGGAGGGGTCTTACACTGAGATCTGAGGTGAGCCTGTGTCAGGACCTGTAAGAGAATCCAAGGAAAGACTGAGGCAGCACCCATCTTTCCTGGGGCAGGCAGCTCCCACTGGAGGGTCAGATGTCTGTCGGGCCTGCAGTGGCCACGGGCAAGTTGTACAGTTAAATACTGTGTCCGAACTAAGATGAGCCACAAATACAAAAATCACACCATGATTTAAAAGACTTGATACCAAAACAAGGAAAAGGGAACATAAAGTATCTCATCAATAATTTTTGATTGGTTACATGTTGAAATGGTGATCTTTTAGAAATAAAGGAGGAAATACAACTTGATTAGAATTCATTTCACTTGCCTCTTTTCCCCCTTTGACTGTGATTGCTGGAAAGATTTAAATTACATACGTGGTGGGTGCATATCAGATTGCTACTAGACAGTGCTGGGCTAGATTTTATGGCAGAAGGGCTGTGAGGGAGAAAGGAAGATACTTCCCACAGCCTGGTTTTAACTTTTAACTCTGACTTGAGGGTGTGTGTGTGTGTGTGTGTGTGTGTGTGTGTGTGTGTAGTGGTGACAGGAGAAATAAGACAGACTGTCTAGGAACCACACACACAGAGGGGCACCCTCCTGCAAACTGAAGTTCCTCTCCAAATGAAATCTCATTGCCTTTATGCCCCTCATAGCCCTCTCCTCCAGCAAGCCTTACTTTTGCTCCCCACCCTGCCTTAACATCTCTTTTTTCTGGAGACGGAGTAGTAAATAGGACCCCTTGCTATGACGTCTGTGCTGTTGACTCTTTTCCACCGAGACCCTATGTATGTTAGAAGCTCATGGATGTCAGAAGCACAACTTGCCTTTGTTGCTCTAACTAATCTCAGAGGCAATGGGCCGCTGTATGCACACCTCCTTGCCCAGTGAAAGCCCCCTAGGGGTGAACGAATTGCCAGGCACTCAGTACACTCCTACTGCAGGGTGTGTCCTGGGGAGGGGAACATGACTGTGGGGATAATCCTAATTGTTAGTTCTACATCATGGAAGTAAACTGAACATTCCAACAGACTCCATGGCTCGGTGTTCTTTGAGACACTACAAAGTCATATTCTTGAGCCAAGATCTTCCTCTGGAAAGATACTTGGAAGATCAGAGTGAAAAAGTTTTCTGTGAGCCCACCTGCTCCTCAAGTCTCCCTTACACATAAAGCTAGCTCATGATATTTGCTGTATCTCAGGCACTCTCCTAAGTGTGTTGTGTTTATTTCATTTAGTCACTAAAAAAATCCTCTAAGGTAGACTATTTCATCTCCATTAACTGATGGAAAGCTGCAGCATGAAGCAACCGCATGACTTGCTCACAGTCACGTGACATGAGAGAGCGGAAGCTTGAATGTGTCTACAGGGTGAGGAGGCAAGTGGGGTGCCCCACTGCTAGCATCTGAGCCATGCAAGTAGTCACGTGCATTTGGGGTTACCCTGCATAGGGGTGCCAGATAAAATTCAAGGCATCCAGTTAAATTTGAATTTCAGATAAGAAAATAAATGTCAAGTATAAGTATGCACCAAGGAGACAGGGAGGAGAAAGAAAACGGGGCAAGCTGTGCGTTGGACTGAACACTCACTCAAGGAGTTCTCACAGAAGATAAGGAATTTTAAATCGAAGATTAAGGCAAGAGATTGGATTTGCTAGGTTGTCATCGGCAAGAAGGATTAAGAATTGATGTCTGGTTAGGAAACATAGCCAGTGCCTTCACTCTGAGCTCTGGGAACTTCGGCCGGGGAACCTTAGCAACTTGAGAATAAGAGCCCTAGACTGTGTATCTGGGTGAAACAGCCAAAGTGAAACTGACCATGGGCCAGGCCCAGGACCAGCCACCCAACTAGTGGGGCCCAGTGTAAGACGAAGACATTCAGATGCATGCGAAACTTGACCAGAGTAAGACCCAATCAACAGCTTCTGGGGTACAGTCACACATGGGGGACCCCACCTTGTGCGCACTAAAATCACTGCTGTTCAGTAGGCATCAGACACAACAACCTGGAGGGTGGTCCAGACAGACTTAGAGCCAACTTCTGACCTAGCCAAACTGTTTGCATGTGGAGTCGAGGGAGTCTGCCCTGAGTCACCGTCCTGTCACATGTGCCACAGGAGGAGGCCCACCATGCATAGTGCTTTCAACAGGGCAGTACTGTTTTTTCCATGTTGCTTGACTGGCCGTCATTTTAAAATAGATATCAGTTTTGTCCTGATTTTACTAAACCATCTGCAATGGGCAAAAGAGATAGTTGAGTTGCCCTGGGCCCAGTCTGCTGAGGGGACCCAAAAGCAACTGCCCCTTTTGCATTAAAGATGGTCCTTGGCCAGCACTGACTGCAGCAGACTGCAGCTGCTCACCCCTGTGAGGAAACAGGATCCACACAGCAAGAGGATTCCCCCTCACTCAGTGCGTGCCTGTTTCTTCAAAGGAGCAGAACACCGCAGTGTGGTCGAGCCGCAGGTAATTACTTTGGGGGTTATGTCTGGCACTGTGGGGTTATTGAGCATTTCTGGCACTGGGATGGTTAAAGTGATATGTGTTTTAGGCAGGGCATTTAGAGCAGAGATTATAGGGGCACCAAATTTGGTTTTCAACTAAGTTGCCAAAATTCCTTGCACCAGCCCTGGCCATTTGTATGAAGTCCCACCAGACCACATTTTGTTATTATATAATCACTGATTATTATTTCATAGTACTTACTTGTTGCTGGCCTGACCTGGCTGCTCTGCTCCTGCTCAGATTGCTCCACATCTTCCCCTCCCACTAGTCCCCAGCGCATAACCCCGTCCTGTTTTTGCCATCCCAATGTCCCGTTTTCATCTCCTAGAAATAAGGTCAGCCTACACAGGAGGGACTGAACATCCCCAGCTTCGAGGTGACCACTGTCACCCACTGGGGCTAGAGGTGGAATTCCGATAAGGCCATCAGGCTGAGCTGTTGAATTAGGGGTAGGGAGTCAATGGGCTGGAATGTTAGGCGAGTGCGGAGGAGTGGGGATGGAGTCCTTGAGTTCTGTAAACAGGAGTGGGGTTGAACAGCAACTAGTCTTGCTTCAGACTGCAAAACATTCTGTTTCTCATGCTTGGCTGGAAAGTGACAACTTTCAGTCCTTTTGTCTCCTGTATCATTCCTGCCTTTGTTTTTTTATAAAAGATGAAGGGGGATAGGCCAGGAAGTCTCCAATTGCTACTTCCTGTTTAATGGGGGAGGGGGATGAAGTGGGCACCTTGAGGGAGAGAAACCTTGTTTTCCTGTAAGAGAAAGAGGTTATGATTAGTGGTGCCAGTGGCAGTACTTCTGATGAAGTTAACTAGAAGTTGTAGACGGCAGAGACCAAGCAGAAGGAGGATGAGAAAGGATAAGGAGAGAGAGGACTGGGAGTACCCAGGAAGATCAGAAAAAGAGGTGGGGGTGGGGTTGAGTGTTTTCTGGGAGCTGGGTGGCTTTATTAGAGAGTTTGAAGAGATTTTTCTCTATCTGACCTGATTGGTTTAAAGTAGAAGCAGCACTGTTCTTGGAGGAGAAAGCAAATGCCTCCCCAGGAAGCGGGAAGCAGCTAGCATGTCCAGACCGCTATGGTTCTGCAAGACAACCGAAGAGAGAGTTAATTTGGTTATGAAGGCTTGATGTTGGTAGGAGGAGTGGAGGTGCCACTTGATGCCTAGGGCTGAGGCTATCTCTTGAGTGACCTGAGAAAGAAATTGGATTGGAGAGAGGCAAGGAGGCCAAACCTGGGAACGATTTCTTTGAGGAGTGCTGTAGATATTTCATAGGCCTTTTCAGAGGCGGCAGGGAAGGCTTCCCACCAGCGCCACTGCTTTGTTGCTTATCGATTCAGGTGATTACGTTCCTTGGCCAGGTGGCACCAAAGACAATTCACTGCCCTGATAGCCAAACTTTGATCCCTGTCTAAGGCCTGCTCCTGTGGGGGTCCCAACAAGAAACCAAGTGGCTCCAGGTCATCATGGGAGCCCCCACCCTGGCTTGCCGTGGCAACAAGGCGAAGCAGGCAAATTGTTCCTCTCCACCACTGGAAGGTGGCTGGAGACCAGAGAGGACATAGAGAAAGGAGGCTCAGGTTGCAACTTGGCTTGAAGGCTGCAAGACAAGGCACTCTTCCCACAGCATTCCTGGAGAACTTGTCTCTGGTCCTATGGGCCCCACATTCCCTGGCTTCCTTTGCTGAGCCTGGTGATCCTGTAGAGGCTCTGATGACCATACCAGCGATGCCAGCAGCGAGGCCTCTGTGTTGGCAGGAGACCCCGTAGGTGCCAGACCAGAGCAGACAGCTAGGGTGAGTGGGGAGGGGACTGAGAAAAACAGGAATATTAATGTTCAGGTTCTTAGCAAACCCTTCAAGAGAAGGGGACCCTGTAGAAGAGAAGGGGCGTGTGACAATGAGATGGAGTAAACGTGTCAGGGCTCTGGAGCACATTGAAGGTTCTCAGACGTGCCACTTACTATAACTCTTATTCTTAGTGATGGTGCCTCTAAGACAAAGCTCTGGGCATCTAGATCCTATTAAACTTACCCCTCCACCTCCCATGCCTACTGGCTCAATTAACATTCAATAACTATTCAGTTTTTTAAATCTCAGTAAAATCCACCAGTGAAAATACAAGGATGCAGATAAAGCAAAATGAGATCATTCTAAGCAACTACATTTCTTTTATTTCTTTATTTTTTAATGATTAAAGTAGCAGTTTAAAATGACCATGAAATCTTGGCTTTTTGCTCTTTTCAACAACTGGACCGTGACTAAAATTTAAAAACCCAAACTCTAATGCACGAGGACATTTTACAACTGGGATTCAGCTTTTATTTAATTTCCCTTTAATAAAGAAATATGTTCCCTTTGGTTAAGATGAAGTTTGCTTTGTTCTACGTGACCGAAAGTGAACAGACAACTGTGAGCTTTCTGCAGTGGGCCCAGAACTCCAGGCATGGACACCAGTTCTCATTCAATCCTACTGGAGAGCCCGAGCCCCAAACCAGCCTGAGAGATGGGCACTTAATGTGACCTTAAAATCCCCAGGCTTCCCTGTTTCTCAGCTTGGCCAATCAGGGCCATGTGGCCTTGGACATCCTTTTTCTAAGCTCCTGACCTATAATAGTGACAAAAAGCTTTAAGAAATAAACGAGAAGCTGTGGAGCAAGTAGAAAATTAAGAATGCCATAGAACTATGAATCATGGTGGGCTTCAACTTTACAAGCATTTTTCATCCACAGAGACACTTCAGAAGGGAAAGATGGGTAAGGGTTAGCTTTAGTCTAACTTCCTATGTTTACCCATAGGGCTCTATATTCCAAGACAAAGAAGGAAACTTCATTGACATCGAATCCATTTAATTTAACACCTGCAGTGTGGGGCAGGGCCTAGTATCTGCCTTCAGAGAATCCTCTCCGAGGCCCAGGCCCTGGGGGTTTCGGTTCAGGCTGAGCTGCCTCAGTTTCTGCAGCTGGTTCGCAAATGCTAAGATGCCCTTCATCTGCCCATCCATGTGCAGTAATTCTCAACTGTGGGAGATTTTGACCCCAAAGCGACATCTGGCAACGTCTGGATATGGCTCTGATTGTCATAATTCTGAGGGGAGGGTACTGGCATCTAGTGAGTAGAGGCCAACGACACTGCTAAACTTCCTACAGTGCACAGGACAGTGCCCACCCCGAAGTGGAAGCATCCAAAATATCGACACTGCTAGGGTGCAGAAATCCCATTTGAGAGCAGTTAAAGCGGTGGGACCATCTCTAACTCCGTGCGCACGCCCGCGTGTTAAAGCAAGAAGCCTGAAGGGAGCATCAGAGATATGATAGGTTCTTACTACTCCCAGTGTGTGCGTTTCCCAACCAGCACCAGCCTGGAGCTTCTCAGAAATGCAGGCTATCAGGCCCCAGCCCAGACTTTTGAGTCAACCCTGCCTTTGAACAAGATCCCAGGTGATTTCATGCGCTCACTAAAGTTTGAGGACAATTTCAGGCTCCTCTCTGGATAGACAGCCCCCAAACTTGCCGTTGGACATTTCCTTGACCTTGCATCTCACCAAGGGCCACCCCCAAGTACCAGTTACCTAGTCAGGGTTTTGGGGACTGTCATTCTCCCTTGAATCTGACCCGGGTTCTCTCTTTTGATTTTCATGAGTCCTCATCTTGGGGGAGGAGGCGCACATTTGAAGCAATTTCTGATGACCTTTTCTGTTTTCCTCCCATATTGTCCCCTTCCCGCAGGCCTGCATGTTGTTGGGACAATTCCTTCTGATGCACAAGGATGAAGCCGAGTTCCAGAAGTGGCTCATTTATTGTTGTGGTGCCACCGAGTGTGAGGCCCAAGAGAGTTCTAACTGTCTGAAGGAGTGGTATGTCTGCTTCCTGTGAGCACACCCCTTGCTCTGCTACCTGCATAAATAGACGTATTCTGTGCCAAGACCAGGCTTGGAGTCATTATTTTTTGTTTTTAACTTTAATGACACATGTTCATTGTAAAAAGTAGTTTCACTACTTTTTTAAAAAAAGACAAGCACAAGAAAAATGACTCCTAAACCTAGTCCCCAGAAGCAATCATAAACTTAACATAAATACCATGCCATTATTTCAGCATACATTTATATAAAAGAATGGGCAATTTTATTTTTCAGTGGGACTTAAATTTTAAAACAGTGTATTATTATCTGTTGCTGCATAACAAATGAACCACCAATGCAGCAGCTTAAGTATTTTTATTGTACATAGTTTCTGAGGCTTAGGAACTAGCAGTGGCTTAGCAGGGTGGTTCTGTCCCAGGGTCCCTGTGAGGTTACAAACTGTCCACTGAGTAGTGGTCATCAGAAGGCTAGATGGAGCTGGAGGGTCCATTTCTAAAAGTAACACGGCTGTTGGACAGAGGCCTCAGCAGCTCACCACACAGGAACACCAATTGGGGGGAGGGGTGCTCATGGCATTGATTCTGCCCAAAAGCAGAAAGCGGGTGACCCAATAGGGCGGGAGAGAGCTAGTAGGAAGCCGCAGTGCCTTGTATGATCTAGGCTCTGATTCATAGTATGTCACTTCTGGCTTATTCTATTTTCAGAAGCAATTCACTGAGTCCTCAAGTGAGGAGGGAAGGGAATTCAACTGTCTTGAGACTGCAAATAATATGCAGACATATCTTTAAAACCATCACAGTGTTTTAAGGTATTAATTTCCGTACAATGTGGCCTTTTTAGTTGTATAATCTCTACATTTTGACAAGTGTACAGTCCTGTAACCGCCACCATGAGATGAAGAGCATTGTCATCACTCCCAAGACATACAGGCATCCTGCCTTCCTCTCAGCATATGGTGACCAATGATGCTTTCTGTCCTTAGTGTCTTGATTTTTCTGAAAAAACAAAATGGTAATCACACACTATGTGTGTAGCCTTTTCAGACGGACTTTTTCACTTAGACTAATTCAGTTGAGATTAATCTATTATACAGAATTTTTTTTTTTAACTTACCAGAGTTTTAACAGATGTGGTTGGTGCCCAGTCCATATCCTTTTGATATTTACTTTTCTAGTGGAATCTAGAAATTTCCTTCAGCAAGAACCTGCATACCTTTGGCTGCAGGAGTAGAATCAGCCTATGCACAGGACTGGAGGAAGTGTTGGGTAGTTAACAGGGCCTCATTCATGGATGGAAGTTGATGGCTAAATGCCCAGTTCTTTGCCCTTCAGGTGGGTAAGTTTGAGGCAGTCTCTCCAAGCTCCCAGTGAGGTTCAGCCCAGTTGCCCACAGCAGTCTCTGTCTCTCACGCCTATGTGTGCGTATGCACGCACATCAACACAACAGAGCATTTGCTTCCTTTCTTGTCTTGTATTCTCTCCTCTACCTGGGTTCCTCCAGATCACCCTCTTACCCACTAATGAAATATTCAAAATAGTCAGTCTGCTTTGGGAAGAACCCAACTAAAAACAAAAGTATTGAAATTGAGTTTAACAGAAGGAAAAAAGGATCACCAGCATGCCCTGGTGACTTAGCAGTTAAGTCCATCAGGCGCAGTCTATATACATTCCAAGGATCTGAGTTCGAGGCTTGGCCCCAGGGGGATCAACCTAAAGAAACAACTAAATTCTTCCTCTCTTCCTGCCTGCCTACTTGCCTTCATTCCTACCTGTACTTTTCTTAAATTTAAAAAAAAACAATTTTTTTTAAATGCTGTTTCCTCCTCTCCCTTCCTTCCTCTCTTTTTCAAAAAAAACAAAAACAAAAACCCTTGCCATTGTTTAGTCTTAGTTGTACATAAAAGAGCTTATCATCTATCCTTATCAATGTCATTATTTTTAAAAGTATAGGCTCATTATTCCTGAATCCTTTATTTTGATACCTTTCTTTGTTGGTCGAGTTAGATCATTTATCAGTCAGAGTAGGCCAGATTATGCTGATGTAACAGGTAACTCCCCAAATTTCAGTGATTGAGCCAACAAAGCTTGATTCCTCTCTCATGTACACACCTGGTACACATCAGGAGAGCTCTGTCTGGTGTAGCTACCCTGAGACGCCGGTTGATGGAGATTGCCTCTTAATGCACACTTCCATGAGTACCACAACACAGTGATTTACACATAGTCTTTCAAAGCCTCTGTCCAACGTAACACATTCCATTTATTTTCATAGTTCATTGTCAAGTGCAAGTCACATGATCATACCGTATGACAAAGGGACAAGGACTCTTCTGAACTCACACATGGAAAGACCACAGTCATCAATTAAGTTCATTATATTTTTCCCTGAATGTATCTGAGGTGTTTTATTTCCAAAGCTCATAACATAATTGGGAGATTTCTTTTGGGGCCTCCTTCACACTTCCTAGCTCTACTTCTCTAACTCTCTTCAAAGAAAAGATTCCAGGAGAGTCAGCTAGGTGGGCAAAGATTTAAATAGCTCCATCTCATAGAGCTTGGGCTCCTGCTCAGTCCAGTCCTTGACACAGTTTCCACTGAAATAGTCACACTATTTAGAAGTCACCCATTTTTCTAAAACATGAATAGGTTGACTCTAGGGAAAGGGCAGAGGAAAATAGCTGTCCCTCACTCTAATTCCACATACTTTCAACATTGCTCTCACTGATCTCTTTAGCCAGGTTGATATCCAGGATCATGGAAAAGTATTAGGGAGGTGAGAAACCTGGTGGAAGAGGGTCTCAATACCAAGGAGCCTCTACAGAGGGATCCTAGCACAGATACTGAAAACAAGGGTCACCGTTCCCTATGTAGTATAATTGGAGAGACATAAGTCTGACCCCTGTTCTCAAATATCTTCCACAAACACTAGAATGTTCTGTACCAATCATTCATTCCCTTGGGTTGAATTTTGTCTTCCTTGTAGATGAAATGATTGGTTCCAATTCTTTACTTCCTGGACTTTGTCATGTGATTTTATAATCCCTCCCACTAGAGACAGAATAACTCTCAGGCCTTAACTGGGACTTGATCATGTGACTTGCTTTGGCCAATGAGGTGAGGTTGAAATGATGGGCTAATTCAGAGCCTCATGTTCACTTGCATTTATTCACTACCCATTTGATATCTGTGATCTCTTCAGTCAGGGGCCTAGAGAGACCTGGTGAGCTGACCTGAGTCCAACCTCCAGCAAAGACACAAGGTCAGTCATACCTGCAGCCTGAAGCAGAGCTGCCCAGCTGAGCCCAGCCCAGGTCCACCAACCCTCCATTGACTCACAGATGTCAGTGAGAATAAAGAATTATTGTTGAAAGTCACTAGCGTTTGGGACAGTTTACTATGCTTTAGTGTCTGATACGTCCCTTCTAGTGCAGATGCCCTTACCCTGCCGAGGGTGCCACATAAAAATCCAACCAAACCTTCAGAGGGAGCGACAGACTAGAGTGGGGGAGTGAAAATCATCTCTGGAGCCAGCTGGGCATGCGTGTGAATTCCTGCCCTGCCAATCACCACCTCATCCTAGGTGAGCTGCACAACCTCACTGAGCCTTGGACTCCTCAGCCGTCGGATGGGGATAGGCTCGCAGGGTGGATTGAGTGAAATCGTATATATTAGGTGCGTGCTGCAGAGTAGGAGTACTGTCTCTGTTCTTAGCTTTCATCTGAGCCCATCTCCTGAACGTTGGGTTATCTTGTGGCACTTGGGAGACAATTCCCAGCTGTGAGTTGAAAGGGAACCCAGCTGTCAGTTTATCAATCTAGTTCAATCCTGTTCCAACATACTGGACACTGTACAATGGTCAGGGAATATATACTCTAAGAAAGGACCACCAATGAAAATCAGATTATTTCAGCTTTTGACTGGGATCTTGTAAGTACCTTAGCCCACTGATCCCTGACATCGTTTCCATGGATATTCAAGTGGGGCATGCGTATCCTCAGCCTGGTCAAAGGCTTATCTGCCACTTGATTAGTTTCAATGATTTCAGAAAGGACCTGAGATATTTACCAATTGTCATGGATTTGATCGTTGCTTAAGCTGCATCCCTTTAGAGCTGAGCCATCTGTGAGGAAGAGGAATCAGATGCTGACTCTGTGTCCTATGTCTGTCACCTGGAGCTATCCACAAACCAATAAATGATTTTGATCAGTATTTATGGAGTTCCAAAGGTCCTAAGTATGGTTTAATGCTATGGGAAAAGCCAGCGAGATGAGCATGAGTTTCTCTGCTTTCGGGATGTGACAACTTAGTGAGTGGTCATTGTGGGAAGAGAGGGAAAAACAGCAAGGTCTTAGGAGATGCAGCTTTGTTTGGGCCTTCCAAGAAGCAGCCCTAAGAAAGGGTCTGAGGAAAGCAGTATATTCAGGAGGTGACCATCCCCCTGAAATGCAAGTAGGGTTTCAGGGGTGGGGGGGAGCCACGATGAGGGTGCGCTATCGCTGCTCATCACTCTGCTACCAGAGCCCCATGGAGCCACCATAAAGGAATCCATGAGGCACACAGATTTCGCTGCCCAACCCTGGGGTTTCAAAACACCACTCTTATCTCTCATTCGTTGAGGGCTGCTCCCACAGGAAGTTGATCCCTCAGCTCTTGAGGCTGCCCTGTGGGGAAAATGAACCTCACCAAGAAAGCCAGTCAAAGAAATGAGGGCAGGGCAGCAAGGCAGTGAGGGCGAGCACACGGGCACTTGTGCCACATGTGAGTTTTGGGGACAGGACAGACCTGACTTTGAATAGAGACCCTGCCTCTGACCACCAGTTGCAGAGCTGCAGCCTTTGGAAAGTCATTCCCTCTGCCCAGCTACCTGTAAATGTAAAATCGTGATCACTCGAGTGTGGAGAAGGTGATATTACTGGCACCTGGTAATAGCTTCATGAATGGCAGCACTAAAACCCTGGGTATTAAAATAGGCAGCATTGATTGTGTATTGCTCTTTGAAGGAGAGGTGGGTGTGGACCAGAGTGGTCAGGGAAGGCTCCTAGCAGGAGGTGACATTTGAGTTTGAGGTTAAAGGGGAGGTCAGGGTTAAATAGGCTGAAGAAGGGGAAGGAGAGGTTAGAAAGGAACCAGGGAGTGATTGGTAAAAAGGAATTAAGAGGAGAAGGCAAATCCAGCTGCGTGACTTGTGGGACATGGAGCCAGAGACTGCGCAGTCAGGAGGCTGCCTCCTGTTCCCCTCAGATGGAGCTGAGGGTGAGCCAGTCACCCAGGGGCCCCATCTGTGCTGACAACCCAGAACAGGGCAGCCCAGGCCCCTGTCCCTGCTCCCTCTAAGAAAGACCCTCTAGATTCTAAAAATACCAAAACCTGTCACTCCTCCTTCATTCCACACCCTGAGTGATTTTGCAGTTCCTGCCAATAGGCAGAGTGTATCTCCCTTCCTGTTGAATCTGAACAAAACTTGCCACTTGTTTGGCCAAAGGAATATGGTAGATGTGACAGGGTGACAGCTGTGTAGGTTCCTACTTGCTCTCTCTCACCCATGAATGCCGTGTGAACAAGCCTGAACCAGCTTGCTCAGGATGGGAGCTACCAGGCCCAGGTGTCTCCATTGCCTCAGCCAACAGCCAGAAACCTCCAGACAGGAGCGAGGCTTCCTGGACCAGCCATCCCATCGGCTGACCTGAGATCCCTGAGGGAGTCCAGCTGAGCAGCACGCCTGACCCAGACAGACCACCCAGGTCGCCCACAGACACATGTAAGTAAATCTTACTGGTTTTTTAGGGTGGGAGTCGGGGCGTTGTTTGCTTGCTTATCCCCGCCTGGCCCTGGGTGTCTAATCCTGGTCCTTGGCGTATTTACACGGTTTGTGTGTTAGCTGCCTCTGCTGCCTGAGCTGCAGGAGGACACTGAATCTTCCTGGTTCAAGCCATGGCATTTTGGGAATATTCCACTTTGTTATGAGGTGATAGCTAACAGAAACTCCCTCATGAGGCCTCAGGGAGTGGTGTAATGTGTAAATGAGAATCTCTTATTCTCTAACTTTTTGAAAACATTGAGCAATATCCTGCTATAGGGTGCCAATACGAGGCATTACCACACTCAACACAAAAACCAGGTGCCTGTGGGTGAGGTGGAGTGGAGAGAACAGTGAAAACTTAGCTACAAAGTGTTTTTTTTAAAGGCATGACTCAGAGTAGAAGGTTAGGACAAAACTATCAGAGACAGGAGTTATCAGTTGTGTGAGCAGTTGTGGGTGGCCTCGGTGATTTATTCCTGGAAATCTCTGAAAGAAAACTGAGTCATGGAGATAAGCTTTTTTTCAAGTGTTTCTGTAAATATATATATACACGTATATAATTTTGAAGCATCTACTGCTCTAAAACACTTTGTAAGCAGAAATACAAAGGGTTGATTCAGCACACACTGCACCAAGCAAGCCCTCACTAGTATCTCCCAAATCCTCCTAGGGTGAGGTGGGTATTTTCTCTGACTGACAATTAGGGAAACTGAGGACCAGAAAGGTTAAATAAGATGGCCACAGTGATTTGGGTCATTTTATCCTGGTCTCTCTGGTGATACAGCTGGGTCAGCTGGCTGCAGTCTCCCTTGGTAGTGGTTCTGGCAGTGTTGGTGGTGGTGTTTGTGCTGGTGCTGGTGGTGCTGGTGGTGCTGGTGGTGGTG
>RJWH01004570.1:0-25782 GCA_004363575.1 Solenodon paradoxus | reverse complement strand
CCTGAACAAAGGTTTACTGAGCACCTACCATGTTCCAGGTACAGTTCTAAATGCAACAGAGAACAGAGCAGACAAAGCTATTTTCCTTTAGAGGCTGGCATTTTAATGGGAGAAGATAAAAAAAAATTGTAAATAAAATATATATATCAATTTTTGTGGATAATATAAAATTGCCATTTGGGGGCTTAAAAAGTGGTTTACATATAGATAATTTGATGTGATTCCATTGTATGTGTTAACTTCAGAATGACTGCTATCAAGAAGGTAATGGGTGAAGAAAGATAGGGAGACAGGAAATTTTAAATGGAAAAGTCACACTAACAAAGTCCTGAGGGAGATGAAGCCCTGGGACAGTGGGTGAAGGCCATCCCAGGCAACAAGAAGAGCCAGTGCAAAGGTGGGGTGTGCTTGATGAGGTCAGTGAGGCAGAAGGTAAGGAAATGAAGCTGTAGAGAAATGGGTGGTCAGATTGTGTAGGGCCTCATAGATCATCAGTGGAATGGAGACAAAAATCCATCTGAGAGCCCAATGATCAGACATACATTTGAAAGCAATCACTCTACTGGGTTTAAGATTGTCTCAAGGCGCAATGATGAGGACAGAAAGACCAGTTAGGAGGCTATCACAGTACTCCAAGTGAGAGACAATGGTGGGTCTGACTAGGAAGGGAGAAATGGAGTGATGAGGAGTGATTCGGGGTCTACTCTGAAGGTAGAACCACTCAGAGTGAATGTGGATAAAAAGAATGGGGAGGAGAGGATCAGGCTCTGTTCCCAAGGGCACTCCAATGTTTAGAAGACAGAGTTATCAGGGGGAGCTATGAAGAGACTGAGTAGAGCCTTTGGAGGGCCCCTGGAAAAAAGCTGCTTCCGGGAGAAGGTAGGGAGAAACTGCTGTCCATAGGTCAGGTGAGGGCTGGGCATGGATGTTGGGCAGTAATCTTGTGTGCTGTGCAGGAGATCCCAGAGAGAAGGATACTTGTGATGTGGGAGAGAGGGAACCATTGTTGGCACCATGCCCTTGAGTGGTGGTGGCTGGCATCCAGGACAGAGAAGAAAGTACTGGCCTTGGCTAGAAGCACATATAGCTCACCCATAATGGATCTCTGGGGGAAGGAAGAGCAAGGGACCCAGATGGAAGGAAGTGAGTCTTTGTGGTGGAATTTGAAATTTGGATTATGGAATCTCTCTTCTGATGACTTCTGTTTTCTCGATTCAGTAGGAAACAAGATGGCAAACAATGGGAGGTTAGCTAATCATCTAGGACAATGGCAGGGCAGATGGAGTTCACAGAGAGGAAGACTCATTTGTGTAAATTATGCAGATAGGTAGATAAATGAAGATACAGGCATCCTCATTATACTGTACTTCACTTTCATTGTGCTTCCCAGATAGTGTTTTTTACAGTTGAAGTTTTCTGTCAATTGAATATTTACCTTGAGCAAGTCTATTGGTGTCGTTTTTCCAACAGCCTGCACTCACTTCATGTATGTATGTCACAGTTAGTTAAGGTATGAGCCTTAATTGTTTTTTTGTTTTTTTTAAGATAAAATGCTACTAAAGGTGTGCTCTGGTGGACTAGCAGTTAGGTCAGCTGCCTCCACATGAGCGCAATCCACATACATCCCAAGGATCCAGGTTCACATCCCATGTCCAGGGAAATAACTAAACGACTAAACAAAAGTGAAATGGAATGCTTTCTCCTTTCTTCCTGCCTGCCTGCTCACCCTCCTTCCTGTCTGCACCTTTCTTTTTAAAAGAAAAAATGCTACTAGAGCATAGTGTAACTAACTTTTCTGTGCACAAAAAAACCAAAAAGTTCATGTGAGTCACTTTATTGTGTTACTTGAGGTAGTGGTCTGAGATCTAATCCAAAATAAAATATCTCTGATCAGAGAGAGAGAGGGGAGAGAGAGAGAGAGAGAAAGGATGGGTGAGTGGATAGATGGTAGGTGGGTAGGTGGAAAGATAAATGACAGATAGATATCCATAGGATCTGGATAGCTAGAATAGATACTAGACTTTCTTTTATTCATGTTACCATTGGATACTTAGGATCTATTCTGGCTATCCAAAAAATGAATACAGAAAAAAATAAAGTCTAGAAGGAGAACACTTAACTATTAACAGTGATTATCCTTAGAGGTTGGGATCTCTTTCACTTGCCACATTACACAGTAGTCTATCATTTGAATTTTTTAGCAGTATTTGTTTTGTAAATTAGGAGAAATAGGAGACATTTCCATTTGGAAACATAGAGGATTAGCGTTCTAGAGACAGACTGAGGCCCTTAGGACAACCATTTGGTGCAACTAACACCTCATGTGTCCTTCCCCTGGATTCTCCCATGTAACTGGTCTCACACTGTGGCCTCTGTCCTGTTAGGCTGAGGGAAAGCCCCTGTTAGAATTCTCCAGCTGGAGAATTTTGGACTTCCCCACTCTCCAGCTCTTCCTTTACTTTTCAAGGTCAAATTCACCTTGAAGAAATGGAGGAGGATAGTTGGTTTTATAGACCCATTCTTGCCCATTTCTACCAGATTCTTCATAGCTGTGCATTGGTTTCCCCTTGGTAGTCAAGTCTCTGCCTGACTTTAAGGGAAAAACATTATTGCTTAAACTATGCTTTTATTGCTTTGCCTGGTCAATTGACTGAAACTTCTCGGAGGATACTGAGGGGTCGCTGTGGCCAGGTGCTACACAGGGGCTTGGACACCCTGGACGATGCACTAGGTGGGTCTAGGAATCATGGGTGATCAGTTGTCTATGAAATGAGGAAAACATCTGATTCTCCTATAGCCAACTTTGCTTTGAAGAGAACTCAAAAATAGACATAAAGGCATTTTAAATGGAAAAGGAGGTGAGGTGTCCTCCAGCAATGAAAAGTGAGTTATTGCATTGTTTTATTTTGGACTGCAGCTACAGGTGGCTGAGGGCATTGGCAGCTCCTTGGATTTCATTGCTGGCACACATTCATCAGAATCAGCTAGATCGTACCGTGCCAACAACAACAGAAGCCTCAAGAACTAGTTGAAAGAAATAAATGCAGCCCCATGTTCATTGCAGCATTATTTACAATAGCCAAGAACTGCAAACAACCTAAGTGTCCACTGATAGATGAGTGAATAAAGAAAATGTGGTATATACACAAAATGGAATACTACTCAGCTATCGAAAAGATGAATTCCTGTCATTTGCAACAACTTGGAAGAACCCATACAGAATCAGGCTTAGTGAGATTAAGCCAGAAGGAAAAAGACAGATATCCTAAACTTTCACTCATATGTGGTATATAGAGAAACCAAGCAAGCTAATAAACTAAATCAAAGTAGACTTTTGGTCTACAAAATCAAATTAGCGGTTGCTAGGGCATCAGGGGGAGGGAGGCAGACATTTGGATGGAAGGAATCAATTATATGGTGAAGGAAGAACTCAACCATTGGTGGTAAAGTTAATGAATTATACACAAATGTTGATTTGATTTACAATGATGCTCACCTCAAGCCTATATAAAGTATTGTTCCTTCAATAAAATTAATTGAAAATAACAACAGTAAAGCTTTATAACTCATTCATATCACATGCCCATTTCAGGGCTGCTGGGGTCGGTTCTGTGCTGGGTGCCTCTAGGACCCAGGGTGACAGAACAGCCCCCATCTTGAATGCTGGAAGTTTGCATCAGCAGAAAGACATCCCTGAAAGTATCGCACTCTGGTGATTATGTGCTTGGGTTAAGAAGCAAGTTGCCACTCTCATTAATGAATCATTAGCCACAACTAATCATATAAGCCCACCCAACCCCAAAGGAATCCAGTAGTACTGTCAGCAGAAGAGGAAAGAATGAAAATTGGAGTAAAAATCACAAATCTCTCCCACTGGAATCTTTCTCAGGAAGAGGGTGAGATTCACAGAAAGTCTCACAGAAGGCCCCGCTTCATGCCACACTTGTCATTTTTCTATTTGCAAATTTACCACCATCACTAAAATACAGGTAAATAAAGAGAACATATTAAAAACTTCCCTCTGTAAAACTACCACTCAATATCTTATTGCATTTCTTTCTAGTCTTTCTTCAGTTGCATAGGTATATATTTACTAATAGAAAATTTATTTAGAGATATTTTACACATCATTAAAGTCATCCTTTGAAATACAATTCACTGGGTTTTAGTATGTTCTTAGAACTGTGCAACCATCACTATTCAATTTCAGAATATCTTCATCACCCCCCAAAAGAAGCCCCATTAACAATTCCATTAGCAGTCACTCTCCACTCCCAGCCCAGCCCCTGGCAACCACTAATCTACTTTCTGTCTCGATGGATCTGCCTATTCTGGACATTTCAGATAAATGCAATCAGATAATAGGTAGCCTTTTGGGCTGGCTTCTTTCATGCAGCATAATGTAGTCATTGTGTTTGTGCTGTAGCCTGTCCATGGACATTGAAAAAAAGAAACAGATCCTATCAAATATCAGCTATCCTGCTTCCTTATTTTTTATATGATTTAAACATTTGCTCTCAGCATTAAATCTCTGAAAAATATTTTTAACGGTTATGTAACAATTGATCAAATTAATGTGCAGTAACGTGTTGAAATGTGCCCCCAGTTTTGAACTTTTAAGTGATCGCCAGTTGTTTCTTTTCACCATTATTAAGTTTCTCTATGCGCAGATATACCTATTTTATTAAAGGAATGAATGAATGAGTGAAGCCTTAAATATAAATCTTTGCAGCATTTGCCACTTTTCCTTTAAGAAAGATGGCTAGATTTATGGGGGTTTTTTTAAAAAAAAAGGAGGGAGGGGACATTTTTAGACGTTTGATTTTTTTTGCAACTGCTTTTCTAGAAAGTTTGACACCATCTGCTGAGCATTCAGTTAGTCTGATCATACTAGCTATGTGACTAGTTGTGGCTCACTCTATCTCAGTCAAACCAAATTCCTGCCAGTGGCCCAGGAGGACCTGCAGCTAGGCTTGTTCCCTCTCTACTCAGCTTTAGTCTTGTGGTCCTTAAATGCACTAGCCCCGGCTGCTGCCAGGCTCACTCCTTCAGGATTTGGCTTACACACACTTACTCAATGAGGCCCTCCCATTAAACACGTCACGCTGCACGCTCTGTCTCTTCTCCCAACTTTATTTTTCTTCATAGCATTAACACCTTCTAATATACCTCGTAAGTTACCTATTTGCTTATTTCAACCCACTAAAATGAATCAACCAGTACAACCTGACCAGTATCTGGCCTAGGTAGGTACTCGATAGATATGTGCTGGCTTGAATTAACAGTTGCCTCCAGAATTCTACTTCTACAACTGAGCTTCTGCTCCAGTCTTGTCCCTAGACATCAGGGGCAGGCTCCCGTCTTCCAACAAGACCCAGGCAGCTGTTGTTTCTGGACTCAACTCTGGAACTAACTGGAAAGGCGACTGCCTTGGGGACTGTCTGTTCTGCCTAGCTGAGAAAACTGGAAGAAGTTGCCTCCAATAGATAAGTCCACCTGTGACTAGGAGATACAGGGATTTGCTTCTAGACGAAGTGCAAACCTTCCCAGAGCCCCCATAGAAGAGAACTATCAGTGACCCATTAGTCTCTGGCCCCTGAGCTGCCCATCAGACAGATGCAGGTGCTGTGACCTCACCAGGACCTTCCAGGGAACATGTCCCCATGCCCAAACATGGACAGCAGCCACCACCACCTCCGTCTCCACAGAGCAGTGGTTTCCTGCCCAGGCTGCACTATAACGCAGGGGTGGGAGAGGAAGCGACACAGGAAGGTGGGAAATCCCTTCTCAGACCAGCCTGGCAATGCGGCAGGTAGTCCCTCCGGAGCCTCCTCATTGTGGGACATTTCCGGGCAGACTCTGGAAATGTGTGGGCAGAGAATCAAAATCCCCAAACCCATACAGTAGTGCTTTTAAAGGCTCCATAAGTTAATGGACAAACAATGCTGCACAATGAATGGTCTGAGCATTGGGCCTGCTGCAAAGGAAGAAATTCAGAAATGGTCCCAATCCCAGAACTGCTCCCCTCACCAACAAGCAGGCCTACTCTGAAGGCCAAAGGACTTTTCCTCTTGATTTGCCCCATAAACTCGTTGCCTACCCAGGCCCCTAGGGACCCAGCTCCTGAGTGTGTGTGTGTGTGTGTGTGTGTGTGTGTGTGTGTGTGTGTAGGGTGCCCACAGTTAGCGCAGAACATTTCTGGAATTCATCCTTCAGAATGGCCACAACTGCCCAAAATGTTCTCAGTAATTTCAACATGGCAAGTCTCTATCTTCTCTGACAGTCCATTGGAATTTTGGGAAGAATGAAGTTATCTAGAACCAAGTCTTATGAATATGTTGAGTAATCAAGTTATGAAATATGATCCTTAATGTCATTGGTTTTGGTTGAGGTGTAATAGACACCTAGAAAGGTGCACAAATCAAAAATGAGCAGTTTGGTGAGTTGTCAGAAACAGAACACCAGCTGCAGTTCTCTACCACCAAGATCCAGAACAGAAGGTCACCAACATTCAGAAGCCCCTCAACTGGTCCACTGCACATGGGGACCCTCTGTCCTGACATCTAGCAGCAGACTGGTCTGTTCTTGAACTTGATGCAGTGGGAGTGTGTAACAGCCACACATCTCTGCCTGGCTCTCTCCCTGTTATGTGTGTGAGAGTCATGTATGATACTGCTGACAACTATCACCCTCCCTAGTGGCTGTATAATAGTATTTCATGGTATGAAAAGACTCATCTATTTCCTGACTATTACAAATAGTGCTAACTTGACTCTTGGCAGATGTATGGACTCCATTTATTTTGGGCATATACCTCAGAATGGAATTGCTGGGTACTAGGGTAGTTGTATGTTTAGATTTCCTCGATACTGCCAAACAAATTTCCATTGTATTTGTCCCAATTTGCACCCCCAGCAAACATGTGGGAATTCTCATTGTTCCGCACCTTCGCCAACACTTGGCATTTTAAGCTTTATCCACTCTGGGGGAGGGGTGGTGCCATTACCTGGTTCAGTTTAGATTTGCATTGAGAAATATAGTCTTATTTGCATTTTTAAGTTTTGGTGTGTGAAATAGAGACTTTCGGGTTTATAACGGGGCTCTAAGGATAAGGTCTGGAGGGAAATTCCCAGGACCTGGAAGCAAGGCTGTACAGTAGCAGTAAAACGTCCCAAGGATCTACCCATCTGAGAGCAGGAAAATGCCTGGAGGACTGTCAGAGAGGTGCAGGAAAGGACAATCTGAGCTCTGTGTAGTCGGTGGGGTTTCCAAGGATCTGCAGACTGAGTTGCAGTAATGCAATCATTTCTCCAGGAGCTAGGACTTGGGGAAGGGGCATGATGTACTTTCCATGCTTGGCACCTCAGAGTCCCTACAAACACTTTCTCAAACTACCCATCTCTCCCTCAACCCCGAGTCTCTTTTGTGCCCTTCAAAGGAAGCCTGGCTCCCAGTTAAGAAAGTCTGTATGGTGGGATGGGTGCTGCCCGCTGAGAGGCTTGTGAGTCACTGTCCTAACATCCCAGGCAGGTCCTGGAAGGCGACAAGAGATAGCCCCTTGGGGGGCACTGCTAATGACTGTACCAGATGTGATCACATACATTGGACCCAGAGGTGCCATCTCCCCTTCGCTCGCCTCACTTGGTCATCATTCGTCCAGTCAACACCAGCTCCAAAACGCACAGTCTTCCCGCTTCTATCGCTTCTCCCCTTGCTTCATTGCTGCTGTCTGGAAGACAGCAACCACTTCCCACTCTGATCCACCTGCCTCCACACCTGCACCCAGGGGCCCATTCTCCGCCCAGAAACATCCTTTGAAAACACTTATTAGCTGACAACAGTACATGCTTAAATCTGCAGTCCCGTTCATCTCATTTAGATAACACCCAAATTCTTTGGAACTTCCCTGTCCCTTGTCACCTGCTCCTGCATCCCTGTTGACCTGTGTCTTGTCTTTCTCTCCATGTCCTCATCAAAACATCTTTCTAGTCCTCGAGTTAGATCAGTTAATTCCTGCCTCAGGGTCTTTGCACATTCTGATCCCTCCCTCTACAATGCCCACTCATAGTTGCATCAAGTTCAAAGGTCTTCATAAAGGGATTTCTTGACTATTCAACCTAGTCACTTCCTCTCCCAGCTATTCTCCATCACATCACCCAGTTTATTTTCTTTATAGTGCTTACCACCTCCGGAGAGATCCTCACTTGTTCCTGAAGTGCCTTTCTCCCAGCACCAGCATGGCAGGTGCTATATTCCCAGCACCTTTAATGGTGACCCCACACTCCACGCACGCCACAGGGCTTGCTGCATAGATTCTAACATGCTCCCAGCAGCAGGGGAGCTTCTGTAGCATCTCCCTCTCATGGGCTCAGCATCCATCTCCCACAGATCTCACAAGCCCCTTGCCCAGGGGTGCCCACATATGCATGTGGGTGCATGCATGGATTCGCTCCAATTTGCTGCAGGAGCCCCAGGGGTGAGCGCTGCCTGTTGATATAAATATGAGAGGACCGCAGGTGTTAGGAGACTGTTCCCCTCCTCAGGGGGTGCCTGTGTCTAGAAGAGCTAAAACTACCCTGATTTTACAATGGGGAAATTGAGGTGCACCAACATCTGATGAGCCATCCTTGAGAACAGAGATTCTCCCAGGTTCAGACGCTATGAAATGTCCTCCCATCTCTTCTCTGTTCACCTCTGAGCTCAACTGTGGCTTCTCAGACACCTGCAGGCAGACTCCGCTTGGCTTCTCCAGCTTCTCTGCTCCCCGCAGGCTGAGAGAAGAGGCCTATACTAACAAAGGGTGACAGCTGATGGATGAATAGTTCTGGTTCCCCACCTCCAGTGGGGTCATTCTGAGGCACATTCAACAGTGTCCCCAGAGGTGCCCAATGAAATGAACCCCATTTGTCTTCAGGGTAACCTGGTCATGAACACCCCATGGGCTTCCTTTCCTCCCCATCTTACTTCTCCACCTCCTCCTTTATGCTACTGGACTTGCTTCCCAAATCAACCTCTTGTAGCCAGTTTGTCCTCTGGCCTACTGTGAGATAAATAAGACAATGAGTGAAGCCACTGCCATACAGTAGGAAACAGTGGGGCCTGCAGTAAACTGGGGTGCTGGTGCCCCTGAAAGGGAGCCCTTGACACTCAGCTCCTGACTGGTCCTGTAATATTCTCCTACAGCTTTTTAAGAGTTACCAGAAGTCCAGATTTTTATGTGGTATTTCTCAGCTTTTTAATGTTGTAACAAGTGCAGAAAGTTTTTTAAATGTTGTACAGGACAAATCATGTCAGAAACTGTAATCTGTCTGACAGCCAGGAATTTGCTACCTCTGGTGAGCTCAACAAAGATACACACAGAGATCCAAGGACCCCAGCCCAGCCTTGACCAGAAGGTGGAGGGTAGGGAGGAAGTTTTCTGAAAGGCGTGGTCCCTAAGAGGGATCTTGAGTAGGAGGCAGCTAGGGGAAGAAATGAGGAAAGAAGGGGAGGGAATGTTGGGAAAGGGAAAAGGTAACAAGGAGCCTTGGCATTTGGGGGGATGGTGCGTGAGAGCGACGGGTACATGAGGGCAATGGGAGAGACTGGATTGTCCATAAAGGCAGAGTGGCTGATAACTGTCTGCTCAATCCCATGCGTGGTATGAAGCACTTGTGTGCAGTTTTCATTGCATCTTTATAACAGATGTTGGAATTATTGTTTGTTTGATATATGGAGAAAATGCTGCACAGAGAGGTTAAGTAATCTACCCAAAGTCACACAGTCAGTAAGTGGAGGAGCCTGGATTCAACTGGTGCCTTGCCAAAAGTCAAGGGGGTAGGGTCATACAAGTCAATACCTCACATGCTATTCTTAAATCTACTTTTTTAAAAAAGTACTTATTGAGTTAATTGATTTACACAATAATTTAAGTACATATGTGTAAGCTCATCATTTGTCAAGATATATGACAGTGCACCACACCCACAACCAAATTACCAAAAGTCCTTTACTGTTGTCCATTGGACCCCTGCCTCCATTTGCTCCTGGCCTCCACCCACTTCCCTGCTGGTAACCTCAGTTCTGCTGTCAGTGCACAAGGGTTGTTTTTCCTTTATCCATTCCTTTGCTTGGTTTCTTTATATTCCACATGAGTGAGATCATCCAATATTTGTCTTTATCCTTCTGACTTATTTCACTTGACATAATCCTCTCTAGTTCCATCCATGTTGATTTAAATGACAGGTTTCACTTTTTCTAAAGGCAATATAGTATTCCATTTTGTATATATATGCCATATCTTCTTTATCCATTCATACGGCAATGGGCACTTAGGTAATTTCCAATTCTTGGCTATTGCAAATAATGCTGCAATAAGCATCGGGGCGCATATATGAGATCTTTTCTTTCTGTCTTGGGTGTTTACATATACCTGATGGGAGACATTGGAAGACTGAAGCAGGAAGGTTGGAGTCACAATGCGATAGGAGGAATTTAAAAATGTACAGAGGTGACATGGCAAGGAGGAGGGACTTGACACATACACTATTCTATTGGCAATGTAACCAATGAAATCCTTTGTAACCATATATGGAAAAAGTGTTGGGCCATACTAACGGGAAGGTAGAAAAGAGAGAGCCCTGGCACCATCAGGGCTCAGCCTTTGGATGTGAATCCACTGAACCTCTGCTGGCAGGAAGAATAAACCTTGCTTCCTGATAAAGCCTGGGTGTCCTGTCTCCTTGCTTACTGGGCCCGCAACAACTACATAGGGAAGACAGTAAGGAGAGAAGGCAGGATTAAAACTGATTGCTCCAGTCTGGGTAAGAAGCGTTGGGTCTCAGCTAAGACCGTGTTCAGTCATGAAATCAGAGCGATTAGGAGCTATTCTGTCAGGCTGACTGGAAGTGGGGGAGACAAGGAAAATTGGAGGGGTGCTAGTAGATTCCATTTGACATGAACTGGAGATTTCTGTGCTGCATCTGAGGGCAAGTGTCTTATAAGCATGTGACTCTGGGTATCTGGAAGTCAGATGAAAATTAGTTGGAGATGTCACTTTGGGCGTCACCAGACACAGGATGAAGACATGCAAGGGGAGGCAGAATTGATTGTGGGCAACAAGAGAAAAGAAGCTGGGATGGCATTGGGGGAAATAACAGGTGCCAGGGTGAGAAAGTGTAGACAACACATGATAGACATAAGAAGAGGCACCAAAGGAGAACAACCAGAAGGCGGTTCTCTGAACCAAGGAGAGAGGAGTTTCCAAAGGGCAGCATCAGTTCTTCAGAGGTCGAGTGAGAAATAACCCGAAAGTGCCCATGAAGTTTGGCAGCAAAGATGTTACCAGCAATCTTATGAAGGATTTGTCAGTGGGGACAGAGGCAGATTGGGGTGTGCTAGAGGGCAAACAGGAGGCAAGGGTTGGGGGAAGTGAATGGAAATGATTGCAAAGAGCTCTAACCTCCCCCACTGAAAAGCTAAACCATCATGTTAAAAATCTCATTACAATGGGGTTTGCCAGGCTGGGACACCACCTTAGGATCCAGTCAATGTTCCCAGCTGAGCCTAGCATTCTGGCCATTCCAGTTCAGTTACCAGACATGGTGAGAAACACCACTTGAAAATGAATATGCCAGCTCCAGCCTAGCCCTTTGAGTCACCCCCAATCATGCAGTCTTCCCAGCAGAGGCCCCCCGACATCATGAAACAGAGATGTTACCCCTCTAGGGTCCTTTCCAAACCTGTGAGCATAAAAAGATGTTATTGTTTTCCGCCTCTAGGTTTGGGAAAGCTGTTATGCAAAATAGCTGGGATAAGAACCTACTATGTATTTGCTGCTCCTTCAGGCACTGCAGATACGCAAATAAACACGACAGGCTAAGCCTCACTCCTCGTGGTATGAACACTCCACCGAAGTAAAACAGACACCATAAGAAGCAAAACAAGGAAATGTGATAGTGACTGTCAGTTTACCTTGGGGGTGTGGAAGTATGATCTGGAAGATCTGTCTGAGGGGGTGATACTGAATTGAGCTGCAATTTGAATGACAGCAGAGGAGGGGAAGGGGGAGGAGGAGGGGAAGGGGGAGGAGGAGGAGGATAAAGCAGGGAGGAGCAGACAGTGAAAGTGGATAGTGGTGGGGAAGGGCATGAGTGGAGGCCAAAGAGGTATCTGTGTCATTCTTGCCAGCTCTTGTGGGCCATGGCGAGGAACTGGATTGCATCCTAAGAGAATGGCAAGTCACAGGTCTGTACATTAAAAAGATGGCTCTGGCTTTTGTGCCAGGAATGAATTGAAGAGAATAGGAAGGAATCAGGGATACCAGTGAGGAGTCTTCTATAGTAATCCAGTCAGAGATGGTGGTGGCTAGGACAAGGAGGTCATAATGGAGATGACAAAAGCAGATAAAGTGAGATTGTCAAGCTACAAGGATGACGTGTGAGTTTCCCTGTCATTTAATTTTGGATTGCATTCTAGGCATTGTAGATGTTATTTTGTAGAGACTTTAGATTCTGTGACATTCCTGTGAAGAGTATCAGTGCTTGTTTTTTGGTTTACTTCTTTCATAAAGCAGTAAATTTCACTAGACTCATACTGCCAACTGACTTTTGGTTAGCAGTTCAACTCATAGCTCAGTTCTCTTCACTTTGAGTGGGTTATTGGAATTCTGCCCCACACATGCATGATTCAAGAGCCAGAGATGTCAAGACATTAATACACAGAATATGGAGCTTTTCTTCTCTGGTGCTCATATCTGGGGTTTTCCTCCAATAGCTCTGGTTGCCAGACTCTGTCTTCTGGTTCTTCGAATCCGCAGGGCTGCAGGTTTTCTATTAGAGCATTAACTACCTCATAGTTGGGAACTTACGTACATGGGAACTGCCCTCAGGCTCAAAGCCAGAAAAAAGAAAAAATGGGGAAAATCTTCTTATGTCATTCCTTTATCACCAAGTACAGAGCCCCCTCTTGTTTCTGCCTGCTTTCATTCACTCTCCAGTGCATTCAAGCAGCTTTATTTTGCTTATTAAACTTTTAATTTTGATATAATTGTAAAATCACATTCACTTTTAAAAAAAATACAAAGCAATCCTTTGTTTCTTTTACTCAGTTTCCCCCAGTGCTAACATGTTGCAAAACTCTTCACAATCTCACAACCAGGATATTAACATTGCACAGTCCAGACAGAGAGGCTTCCCCAGGGATCCGTCACTGTTACCCTTGTAAAACCATATCCCTTGCTTTAACTCTTCTGCCTTTACCCTTTCCTAGCTCCTGGTAAGCACTAATTGTTATCCATTTCTAAAACAGTGTTATTTCAGAAACACTATATTAATGGAATCATGTAGTAGGTAAACTTCTAGGAATTTTTACTTGTGTTATTTTCCTTTGTCTTTTTTTTATTTTTTTTTATTTTTTGCCTATCATAATTTTCTGGAGAGTCATCTAAATGGCATGTAGTAATAGTTTATTTTAATTCCATGGCATGGATACACCATCAAATTTTTTTTACATGATTTGTTGAAGGACACCTGGGCTGATTCCAACTTTAGGTGGCTTCAAGTGAAGCTGCTATCAACATTTGTACACAGATTTTTATGTGAGCATAAGTTTTCATTTCTCTGAGCTAAATACCCAAGGGTATAGTTGCTGGGCTGTATGTAGTTGCAAAATTGCGTTCTTTGTCAGGGTGTCTGCACCATTTTGCATCCCACAAGCCATGAATGTGTAGTCCATTTCTTTTTTTTTTGCCTGCTCATGAGCATTTGGTGGTGTCACAATTTTTTTATTTTAGCCATTCTGAGAGGTGTGTAATGACATCTCATTGTAGTTTTAATTTGCATTTCCCTAATGGCTAAAGATATTTAGCATCTTTTCATGTGCTTATTTGCCATCTGTATATCCTCTTTGGTTAAATGTCTGCTCATTTCTGAGTTTTATCTTTTGGAAAGCAAAACAACACATGTAATTCTAATATCTTTGTTCCCTGTCAGGTTCCCCATTTGCAGGCATCCCATTTTCCACCAGCTGAGGCTGCCACAGTCGGGGCATTGTTGCTCTAGGGTTCAGGAGGTGGTTGTGGGTCTAAATCACCTACCGGTTCAGTGAGGAAGTTGGGGAGCAAGGAAGGAGTGTGCCAATTTTTGGTGTCCTCAACCAGAGCTGTGAATGGGATTCCTACTCCGCCTCGCTCCATCCCTTCCCCTTTTCCTGATCTGAGCTGAGGCTCCTGGCCCAGTTGCTGTGGTCCCCTCCCTTCTATATATCTTTCTAGAGTCTCTCTCTGACAGTCCCTCTCAAAGCCAACAACCAGCTGATCACACTGCATTGCACACAGTAGGTGCTCCGTAACTATTTGGATTTCGTTGATGGGGTTTCATTGGAATCATCGTTGTGCATACAATAGAAATTCATTTAGAATGTGTCAAGCCAAGAGCAGGAGTTTGTTAGAAGGAGTCATTTCTGAGAAATTGCAAGTTAGCACTGGAAGGGCTCAGGGAGTGTAGGTCTTAGGCAGTTGGAATCTGTAAACCAACCCTGTCACTACTCTTTTTCTCTGCCTTTTACCTCTGTCTGTCTCTCTCTGATCACAGACTGCAGCTTCCACAATGTAGGAGAGATGGTTGCCCCGCCCTGGAGCCTCACTTCCAGAGCACCCAGAAACACAGGGTCTAACCTAAGTAGAGTTGCAGATTTTGGTGTCCTGAAGGAGGCCAGCAATCAACTCAGCAGTGGCCAAGAGGCCCCATGATTGGCAGTAGGGGAGAGACAGTTTCTCAAACTGGGCATCCTTACAGACCCAGCCAGAGATGTCCCCTCCAATTTTACAGTCAGTTTTTTTTTTTTAATTGTAGGTATTTGAAATACAAATGTATCTTAATTCTAAACGAAAAAGAATGAGAATGACAGTAACATGCAAGATCTCACCACAGAATATTGTGATGACTCTAGCAGTCTTATATTTAAACGCAAGGAAACAACTGTTCCCAAAAAAAGCTAAATATGCAGGTCCAAAAAATGAAGACTTTTTTTCAACTGCCACATCATTCCAGAGCCCATTCATCACCTTTAGCACCCCAAGTGTTAAGCACAGATTCCACTCAGCTACGCAATAAAGTGGCAAACACTTTGCACCAGTGATACTACAATTAGAGTTGCCTATAACGTGAGCCTTCTAATGCTGGGTTCTGGCTTCATGTTCTCACAGGTCATCCTCTTGGAGAGAAGTTGCCAGAGCAGCCTCTAAATCATGCTCTTTGACACTGCCATCCCCTGGTGGGGCAAGAGTAGACATGGCAGCAAACTCCAAGGCAGGGTCTCCAGTTGGTTTCTGAGCATGTCAGAGGAAGGCTTTTACAGAGTTATTGTTACTTTAGACAGAAATGTCATAGTACTGAAGATTCCTCTTTCACAGAAGACAATAGACTTTGCCTTAACTTTCCTGTGCTTAATATCCACTCTGCTGCCACACAACACAGTGGGGATGTTTTCACATACTCGTACCAGATCTCCATGGCAGTCAGGCACATTCTTGTGAGTAGCGCTAGATGTTACATCAAACTTTGTAGCGGCACAAGGGCTTGAATAAAATAGCCCTCTCTCAATCCACTAAATTTCTTCTGCCCAGCACTACCCCAGACATTTAACGTAATAGATCCTCTCTTGATGTGAAATACAAGGGGATGAAACTCAAGGTCGCTACACTCTTCTCAAATCCACCAGTCAAATGACATTTCATGAATGTAGTTTTCCAGTACCACTGTCTCCATAAGTTGAAATGAACTCGAGTTTCTTGTGATGTTATTTCCAGAAGTGTCTCAGGGCCCATCTGAGGACTGGAAAGATGGAGGAAGTGGAAGTCACACTTCCTGCCCACTTTCAAGTCACGAATGAGAACCTGGATGGCGAACAAAATCCCTGCCTTCCTTTGTTCTTCTCGTTCTCCCACCCTGGAAGACCTACTCAACTCTGCCCAAACCCCAGCCCAGCTCTGAGAGAAAATTCAGGTCAGTCTTCTCTGTGGCCTCTTTCCTGCATGGCTTCTTCTGTGCTCTAACAAACACTCCTACACACAGTGAGTTAAAATACAAGTTTCTTTCTGGCTGACCAAAAACTTCCAATGTGTGTGTTTGAATTTGAGGTTGCCTTTCCCATATTAACTCAGGGATATAAATTCTCCTTTGGGATTTGGCTCCACCTTTCCCTGCCTCAGAGTTGTCTCCATTCAGCCAGGAAGACAGGGAAAGATTGATTAGGGAAGACTTCCTTCCTTCCTTCCTTCCTTCCTTCCTTCCTTCCTTCCTTCCTTCCTTCCAATACGAATAAAGGTGAGCAGAGATAGGCAGGCAGGAAGAGAGAGGAGGAAGAAGCATTTTACTTATTTTACATACTTGTTCATCTTGGTTTTCATCTTTCCCTGTTCTTGAACACAGGTCCTTGGAGTATGTGGCCTGCACTCTCTGCTGAAGGTAGCTGACTAAACCACTATTCCACCAGGGTATGCCAACATACCCATTTCTTACTTACTTTAAAAAAAAATTATTGTAAAAATTATTCTACACATTAACATAACTTTTTATGTATAGGGTCCCATTCCTTAGATATATGTCAACATACCATGCCCTCCACCAAAACATCAGGTGTTTTTCACCACTGTCCAGTGGGCTCCACCATCATTTGCCCCTGCTGATCCCATTTCCTTTTGGTAACCTCAATTCTGATACAAATGTTTTAGGGTTGGTTTTGTTTCATCTGTTCCTTTGTTTTGTCTATTCACATTCCACCTATAAGTGAAGTCATCTGGTATCCATCTTTCTTCTTTTGACTTGTTTCACTTAGCATAATTCCCTCCAGTTCCATCCATGTTGATTCAAATAACAGGGTTTCATCTCTTCTAAGAGTTGTGTAGTGTTCCATTGAATATGTATGTACCACATCTTCTTTATTCATTCATCCGACATTGGGCACTTAAGTAGTTTCCAGTTCTTAGCTATTGACACAGCCATTTCTTAACTACCTTCTTCTATTAATATTCCCATTGGTGAGAGCTGGTCACTTGACCCATCTTGGACGCAAGGAGTGATGGGAAATGTAGTTCCAGCTAGACAATGCTTCCCAGCCCCAACCTTATTCCATATAAGGAATAACAAACATTATGATGAACTGTTTGTTACCTAGTCACCACTTCTCCTGTTTGTGCTATTGTCCACCCACAGATGAGTAAGTATCTCATTGTCCTCTGCTTCCTGCCTGCTAATCTTTCCTTTTCTTTTTTTCCCCTAAGGAAAGGTGCAGGAAGAAATAAAGGTGAGTAGAGGCAGGCAGAAAGAGAGAAGAGGAAGAAGCACTTTATTTTATTTAATTGTTCATCTTGAATGTTCCCCTTTACCCTAGATCTTGAATCAGGGACCTTGGAAGTATGTGGACTGTACTGAACCTCTCCTCCACCAAGGCACACCTTTTCTGCTAATCTAATCTCCACGACACCTGGAGTCCTCGTCTCTTGTGCTCCCAGAGATCCAGCAGGCTGATGGATCCATGAAAGTAGACGGTCAGTCTCAACCAATATCTTTTAAAAACCAGATTGGCAAGCTATGGTCTGCAGGCCGGCTGTCTATTTTTCTAAATTAGGTTTTAATGGAACCAGAGCAATGACTAGAGTAAGGTGAAATAGACAGAAATGGATCCTGTCTTCATTTAAAATGTTCATCATGATTTTTTGACATTAATTTGATATTTTAAAACATTGTATTAAAATGTTTTTGTCCTGATGACTGAGTTCCTTGGTGTCCCCCACTGTCACCCACAAATGTGACACCCCAGGCAAACACTTCACCCACCCTGACTTTGTCTTCCTGTTATGGTCCTGTTCTCAGAGTCTCACTCACTCTGAGGCTGGCACCAAGGGAAGAGGATGAGGGTCCCCATTGCCATGTCCTGGAGAACAAGTCTCTTCTCTTTACCCCCTTACCCCTCACCGACCCTGTCTGAGGAGCATGGCTGGAGCAGGTGGTGGAAAGGTCCCACCAGTACCCATGAGGACTCCCTTCTTTGGCCAAGGCTCCTGCCTCCTCTGAAGATAACCCTGGTTATCTTATATCCCTAGAGTCATTTTGAGTTGAAATACTGTGAGTCTTTCAAATTTGAAGCTACACCTCACACCTTGTGTAGACAATAAAATTGTCACCTGTTTAAAGCTATAGATTTTTGGCCAGAACTATTTTGTTTCACTTCATAGTCTCTAGGTCTCATTCCTTTTTTGCTTTGCAACTGATATGGTCTCTGTTTTCGATCTCTCTCTCCTCTCCTTTTCTCCCTCTCTTTCCTCCCTTCCCTTTGGCCTCCTGGGAATGCAGCAAGTTGGGTATAAACAAGGGGCAAATAAGGAACTGCCCCTCCCCATCACCACCCTCCCTCCCTAGGGCTTAGGAGGAAGAGGGAATGTGGTCCTGCAGGATCCAGGCTCTGGTAGTTTCCTTAAAGGTCACGGTGTTAGGGGAGGTAGCTGCTTAGCAAAGACCCAAAAATGTTCAGTAGGGGGAAAAAAAGGCATTCCTCTTAAGATAAAATCTTATGACCTAGATGTTGCATTTTTCACTCATAGAATGCTCTTAACCAGAGATAAGGACCCCCTGAAATGTATGCAATACAAATGCACTCCCCAGTGTCTTATCTTCAGCCAAGGATGTTAGAAAGTAACCAGACTGCCCACTTCAAACGAATTCTTTGTTCTAGATTGATAAATGTGGTCTTTGCTTTTCCCACTCAGGTATAAATGCTGGGACAAGATTTCAAAAAGTGGGACACAGATGACCAGGACACTGACTCTGCTTCCCAGGTTGATCCAAATCCTGACTCTGAAAAAGAAAGCTTTTTACTAACCTTGCTTATTATAGTGGTGTTCTTCTGTCAGACATGAACCTTCTTGAAGAACTGAGATGGGGCTGCTGTCACCTGCCTGTTAGGACCCTCATGCTCCATGGCCGATAGCAGCCTTCAAGCAGGTGCAGCTCGGCCACTGTGTTCCTCCCAAAAGGTCAGTGGGTTGGTGGGACAATTTTCAATCACCCAATCAACTAACATTTACTGAGCGCCTACTACATATTCTTTATTGAATACCTGCTATGTGCACTGTACTAGATACTGGTAATCCACCCCTATCTTCACAGCCCTGACAGATGACAAAGAAATACAAAAATAAACAAGACAATTACCATCTGTGATAATAAAACTGGGTAGTGTTGAGCATACTCACCCCCTCTAATACCTATGGGCCCCAGACAAGAGTTCAAGGGAAGCCACTGTCTACAGCCCATCCCCTCTTGCCTTCCTACTCTCTGCTCCGTCCCACTCCAGAAGAGACCTTCCCATGTGTGAACAACACTGGTACACACCCAATTTCTACCCCTCCTCTCCACAGGTGTACATACCTGTATTGTGATCAGCTGAGGGAGTACAGACTCCAAGAAGAGGGCCCTGTGCAGGCTGGAAGCAGGGTGGGGCTGCTGGAGCAGAGTCATATATACACGGGGCTCTGGGAGAATACCTCCCCCTTGGCTTTGTCTGCTCCTTGCTCATTGCTCAGTTGGGAGGAGCATGAATGTAGGGGGATCTGAGCTGAGTGCCCCCATTCACCTGGTTCCTTGGGCAGAACTGATTACATTATGTCAGGTACCTGAGGGATGGAGAAGCCACATGAGTGTTAACTCTGCAAAGACCTGGGAAAGAGCATTGCAGGAGGAAGAAACAACAGCCAGTAGATCCCTGAGCAGGTGGAATTTACAGAAGGAAGGCTGGAGCAGCAGGAGCTGAGCAGGCAGACCCTGCAGCTCCAAGAAATGAGACTGCTCTCAGTGTCATGGAGACACACTGAGGGTTTATACTTCATTTGTGTAATTAACACCCTATAAATGCACCAATCTTAAGTGCACAGGTAGATGCTTATTACATATGCACAAGCCTTTGAAACCACCAAAGCAAGACAACATTTCCAGTGCTCTACAAAGTCTCCCATGTGCCTCTTTCCAGTCAACAGATCTCTCAAAGTTAACTGTTATTCTGACAAATCCCTGAAGATTTGCTTTACCTGTTTTTGACTTTCATATAAATGGAACCGTGTGCTCCCTGCTCATTTATGCCTGGCTGCTTTCATTCAATGTTCTCTCTGTGAGATTCACCCATATGTAGTGGGAGACCATCATTTTTCATTGTTGTGTAGTAATTCACTGTGTAAATTTACCTAAGATCCATTCTCTTGTTGATGAACAGTTGGGTTGCTTACAGTTAGAGGCTATTATGAAAGAATCAGCTATGACTATTCTTAGATAAGTCTTCTGTAGGTCATGGTGCCTATGTCTGTTGGGTGTATGCCCAGGAGTGGGACCGTTGGGTCATGGGGAAATATACACTGATCGGAGTTCCTGCCAAAGCATATTCTCCAAAGTGGTTTTAAGAGTTTGATGGAGGATTTCAAGCAGGAGCCAAGCGCAACCTGGTTAATGGAGGAAAGACCTTACCAGCTGCTTTGGGGAAGAGAGCTGCCAGGGGTCAGAGTGGAGTTGAGGAGATCAGTTGGGAGGAGATAAAGTTGCCCAGGTAAGTGATGACAGAGGCACAGGTGTGGCTTGTTAGCATGGGAATGAAGAAAATGTCATGCCGCATAATGAAGGCATGGAGAGCTGACTTGCCTCAAGCCACGCAGAGGAGCACAGAATCAGTTCTTGGACCCAAGGATCTAATTTAGCCCAGATTCCTTCCCTGTAGGCCTCCTTAGCTCAGTGCTCTGCCCCTTTCCAAAAGTCTTTGAACTGTAGAAGGCTAACAAAGCAGGTAAAGGAGCCTTGGAGAGAACATAAACTGACCAGGGACAAGCGAACTACTGTCCTTTCAGCCTGAAATATCTTGAAATCTAGTTGTTTTTGCACTTTGATTTATGGCCCTTGTTCAGCTCCCCAAACACCCCTATCTCCTTGAATTCTCCTTTAGTTCTCTCTTTGCTAGTGGTTGGGATCCAGCAGCAAATACCCCTGTTTTTCTCAAGCCTTATTCAAGTTCTGCCCCAGAGTGGGGCAGACTCGGAAAAGGAGGCAGGCAGAGGCTCAACCCCCACGGCACCTTGCCTCTCTGGGTTCCTGGTGGGTGCTGTTAGCTGCATCCATGCCTTCCAGCTTAGAGTATGGCAAGCCTCCTCCACTTCTAAAAGCAGACTGGGAACCCAACAACACATGGGCTTTTTAATGAGATTGGCCAAATCAGCCTATCTTCTGGACAGGAGGCGAGTTGGAAATGAAGCACCTTTGTTACTCACTAGGTAAGGATGATTACTGTCTATGACTTTGGATCCTCTGGGCATGTCAGGGATCAATAGGACTCTAAGTTAGGGACAGAAATCCAGTACAAAAGTACAACAAATTCATTGGTCCTTGTGCCTAAGTGTTCTAGGGATATAAGCTTCAGGAATATCAGGTTCCATGTGCTTAAAAATCTCCTAGTGCACCTACTCCCTTCATTTTTGACTTCTGCTCTTCTCTCTGGTAGTCACACTCTCCATGTGATAGAAACACACAGCCACCAATAGAGCAAGCATATCTCCTACCTGTTCGTTAGTCTTGTAGAAAAGAGAGGGCCTTTATCCTAGGCTGGCTCCTCTTGTGCTAACTTAGGCCAGGTGATCAATTTGAAGCATTCACTGTGGTCAAGCGCATCGATGTGCTGATTGATCACCTGGAGTCAGAGAGGTGCCTCCACTTAGAAGAAGGGGCTCTCTAAAGGAAACTGTGCTGTTTCCAGACAAAAGAGAAAGTAGTTGATATACCTGAAAGCAACAGGTTTTCAGATCAATTCTGATTGCCTCAAACGCCTACGCTTTTCTCTCAGGAAAGTTGCTGATAAACTCATGGGAAATAGCATGAGAAGAATGGATGAATAAGGGATGTGAAAGAAGCCAGGTATAAATGAGCATAATGATTACAAAATGTTAAACTACTTTAGAGCAAAAACAATGTATTTTCTGGGGCCTAGCAAGGACCTGGCACCTAAGAGTAGGTCAGGGGTAGAAAATGCCTGATACACATGGTAGACCTCACTGATATGGCTGTTCTCTTTCCTGCAGAGC
The DNA here is from genome assembly GCA_004363575.1 of Solenodon paradoxus. NCBI lineage: Eukaryota > Metazoa > Chordata > Mammalia > Eulipotyphla > Solenodontidae > Solenodon > Solenodon paradoxus. The sequence continues at coordinate 3,692 of RJWH01004570.1, read as the reverse complement.
CCAGTCTGCCCTCAGAATCCTTCTCAACACAGCTCTCCAAATGAAGCTAAACATCATCCTTTCCCAATATATCACATCTCCACAGAACCTGCCTCAGGCCCCCAGTACTGCTCAACTAAAATATGTGAACATGGAGGAGGCATCTTCCCCGGGCAACTACCTATACTGAGCACATTTGAACACATCGGATTGTTAAATGAAGGAATCTACTGCAACAACCTCTTCCCTGTTAGTCCTCCTTCTGTTCTGACAAGTGTTGACAGCAATCTGCTTCCAGAGGAAGGTCACAGACACTTAGGATAGTAGCTCCACATTTGTGCCCATCCCAAGAGAGACCTTACAGTAGTCATGTTCTGGGCATGGACATGGTGCCTAACAATCAGCTCTACAACAAACAAAACCCCCACCAACAAAGTCCATATTTGTAGCATTTGTCAGTTTCCATGTTGTAAATATTCCCACTGTAGTCAATTTCCAGCTTCCAACCCTGACATCACTGAAAATAGAATTTGAAGAGACATGCACTAGCTCTGGTACAGAATGGGGCTGGCTCCAGCACCACAGCCTCAGTTTGTTGTGCTGCCCATGTGATTCCAGAACCACACAGAATTTTCTGTGGGGCTGCTTTACCAACCATCACTTGAGAACACAGACACCTAAATTCTCTTAGATTGTAGTGCCACTTCCATTAACTTTTCCAAATCAAAGTTACTTTAGACTCTGGAGTGAGATGTGTGGGAAGAGGGGCCTGCTGACTTCATCTATGAAATCTACTCTGTGGTATTCAACATGCCATTTGGCTCTGCTCTTATTCACTGATAAAAATAGTAACTTTTAAGTTGTCCCCCAAATGCCCTTATAAAAAGTGCTACATATATACAAAAAGAGTATGTGATCCTATCAATTTGTGGACAATCTTGTTACATCTACACCTGTTCCATTCTCTAGTTGATGTATTCTGTTAAATCAAATCCCAAACATCATACCATATCATCTGTAAAGAATTCAGTAAAAACCAGTACTATAGATTTAAACTGAGGTGTTAACTAAGTGAGGAGGTCTAAATCATCAGCTGTCGCTGACTCAATGGAATTATTTTTTAAAGGCAAGCTGCAGGTAGGAATAAAGGCAAGCAGACAGGCAGGCAGACAGGCAGGAAGAAAGGAGGAAGTATTTTTATTTATTTGCATGTGCATCTTGGTTGTTCCCTCCAGGCCCACACTATAAACCAGGATTCTTGGGATGAGACGTATGTAGACGGTACAGACTGTATCAGCTGGAGGCAATGGACTTAACCACTAGACCACCAGGGTGTGCCAACTTAGCAGAATTTTTAACTGGACCAATAGGTGAAGAATGGTGGAATGATGGTGGCATCTTGAACATATTTCCCCATGAGAGAAGTGGAAAGGGAAGGCTTTGGGGTGAGAGGGTAGGGAGCTGAAAACAACCATTGACCCTACTGCTTGTAAGGGCACACATATTTGAGGATCTGTTTTTGTTATATGTTGTTTTAAGTTTCTAAGAACTTACCAATGATGTTAAGTGAGGATGTACTGTATATACGACTTGTTCCAGATTGATTCATTAGGATTTTTTTAAAATGATAGTGGAGAGGGTCGGACAGATGATTCAAGCATCTTCAGAGGCCTGGGGATACCAGTCACATAAGGCTCTCTGTTTCTTCAGAACCAGGTGTTTTGGGAGGTGTCCCAAGAGGCAATCCCTTGGAGGAAAGCAGTGATGGCAACTTGGCGGTCACCGCAGCTGCATCCAGGAGTTCAACTTGCTTTGTAAAATGTGGGAATCATTTGCCAATACATCTCAATTGGGAGATTCACGATAAAAATCCCTTGGAGGCCAACCCAATAGCTTCTCTCCCCAGCCCCACGTAGGCCAGACAAGGGGTTTAACCACCCCATTCCCTCCCAAGCAGTTTTCAGCCAGACACAGATGGATGTTGGTGGAGTAAATAGCCCAATCCTGAGTCTCCCTGTCACTGCGCATTTAACTCTGCCTCCTTCCTTCTCCTTCCTCTCATCCTCCCCTCCTCATCTTCCAGGAATCATCTCTCAGACCATCTACTTGCACTAAATCCTTGTCTGCTTCCAGGAGAATTCAACTCAAGACACATGCTCCAAATGTCAGCCCAGTGCTCATGTCACCAGCCTCCACCCCCAGCTGGGCGTGTTCCTCCAGAGGTGCTGTGAATGTCATTGTGCAAGGGTGGCTTACCTTGGAGATCAAAGAGGCTCCTGCACTGGGGAAATATTGGGTCAACTAGCATGTCATTTTAGAAAAGCTCTCAAGTCCAGCATTTTCTGAGCTCTGCAATTATAGTGTCTTTCTAGGCTTGCTGTAAACGCCCTTGAACGTGGCTATTTACTCTCTGGCCTAGGGCACCACTACAGGGCTCCTTCTAAATATATCCCTGCACTCTCAGCCCTTGGGCTGCCCAAATGCACACTGTGAGCCTGCGGTTGAGTGCTCCCATGAAAACCCAGTTGCAGCACACCTCAAAGCCCTGCTTCTTGCTCCTCCCCACCCTCCCAGAGAAGCCCTAAGGAATTTCTATAGGGAAAAAAAATGGGAAGGCTTGAGATTCATTGTTAGACTGGCTCTGAGGGCAAGATCTTCATAGAGTTTAACAGACCTGAACTGGCACTTAAAATATGTACCAATAATATTTGTCAAATAAATTCAGAAGCCATGTGGGTGAATTACCTCCCTCTGTCTCCTTCCTTCTTCCTCCCTCCCCCACCCATCTCTCTCTCCTTCTCTCCCTCCCCACAAAGTGCACGCATGGTGCCATCGCTTGTCATAGGTGAAAACCAGAGCCACCTTCTGTCCATGGAGAGGGGAGGGTTAATTCCATTATGCTCTCTCCACCTAATAGAATAGTGATGGCATTTTCAGAGGGAGGGCTTTATGCTCTGAGCTGGAAGCACCTCTAAGACATTGTTAAATGAAAGAAGAACGTGCTGCAGACTGTGCACCGTGTGCTACCACTGGTGAAAACAGAAAAAAAATTGCTTAAAAATGCATGAAATGTTTCTGGAAGAATAGGCAAGAAACTGTCCTTAGGGATTGCCTCCAGAGAGGAGCAGAACACAGGGGACTGAAGTGAGAAACTTCACTTGTACAGTATGCACCCACGAATGTGTGTGTGGTATAAAAATGAATATTTTATATAAAATCTAAAATGTGTGTAACATTACATAAAATAAAATATTTTAATATTTTATAAATTTGAATCATCAATTAAAAAAAGAAAAAGGAGTCCTGTTTCTAGACTGAGTCCGTTGGCTATGGTGTGCAGTCTCACAAGTGTCAGAATCAGCCCTGCTCAGAACAATTAAGCAATGGATCCCTCTAGAATAAAGCCAGCATGGTCCACTTGTGGTCTCCAGTTCTCTAAATCGGGATACCTACTTTGTCTCCTCAGAAACAACATCAGAAGAAAAAGTTCTAACCAGGACAGAGCAGACATGCCTTCATTCATTCAGGACCTAACTGCTGAGCACCTAACTGTGTGCCAGGCAGTGTCCTAGGCCCAGAGACACATTAGAGCAAGAGGAAAATCTCCGCCCTCAGGGGGCTTGTCTTCTTGCTGGGGAGGAAGACTTGAGTAGGTTACAGACAGTGGTAAATATTGGTGAGGGCCAAGAAGGAACTCTGTTAAGGTGTTGTGG
>RJWH01004569.1:35292-102566 GCA_004363575.1 Solenodon paradoxus | reverse complement strand
AGAGGAGGGAGAGAGAGAGAGACGGAGAGAGGAGGGAGAGAGAGAGAGACGGAGAGAGAGAGAGAGGAAGGAGAGAGGAGAGGGGGAGAGAGAGAGAAGCAGACCATGCTCACCTGGATTTATATAACCTGAATAAATTACTCTCCCCTCCTACCTTCTGGTCTCATGTATAATTACACCATGAAAGAAAATGGCCTCTTAAAAAAGTGAGGTGCACGTCCCACTACACACGAGCTGTTTCAGCTAAAGGATGGGCAGGCAGGAACGGCAGCAAGGAGCAGGCAGCGGGAAGATGAGCAGGAAGCATTTCATTCAGTGTTCATGCCGGTTGTCCCCCTGACTCTGGGACACAAACCCAGGTCCTTGGGGCGCAGGCACCGCAGCTGGGGGAGGCAGTGGGCACTATTCCACAGGGTGGCTACAATGAGTCATTTTAAAGGGACGATTCGGCGACGCTACTGCGTCCGCGAGGTCGCGCTGCCCCTCCCGCATCTAGTTTCGAAACTCCATCCGGACTCCTGGAGAATGAACGCTGGCACCGGGAACAGCAGCTCCACGCCGCTCCCCGCCCGGCAACCTCTCATCTACTTTCTGCCCCTGCAGACTGGGTCCTCCGGACAGTTCATGCAACAGCAGTCAAACAGAGGGTTTAAATTACAAAAGCGATCTGAAATACCATGTAGTGATTCCAAATACAAACAAGGTAAGACCCTGGGGTCCTGGGTTTACAATGATGCTCTGGAGTTGGGATTCAAGGTCAGCAAAATTTTGCAAAGATGAATATTGGCTAATCATCCTGACAAACAGATAAAAAAAAAAAAAACCACAATAAAGGCACTTTCATACTAAAAAGGACCATCTTCAACAAGAGAAAGTCCTGCCAACTGAACAGCTGTAACTTTAAGAAAGCCCAGACCACGCCACTGTTGTTCTGCCTCGGAGAGCTCTGTCCCAGCCCTGTTACTGAGCATAGCCCGGTGGCATCCCGGGCACTGAACCCCAGGGAATACAGTGTGCGAGCTCCCTGGCCAGGAAAGTGACTACTCACGAGACGACAGCCCAGAGAAAGAAACGGATTTCGTCCTGCAGGAATTCACCTTTTCTGATGGCCAGCATTGGCAAGACCCAAATCTTGAGAGTCAAGAGACAGGAGGTGGCGGGTTTGCTTGAGACAAGAAGCTGGATCAGGAAAGGCCACCTCACCCAGTGGGAATGGGCGCCTGAGGTCGGCAGAGGTTGGGGCGGACGTCAAGGAGACAGACATGGGAGCTCTAGCAGTGGGATCCTCCCCAGAGCGCCCCTGACTCTGGGGAAGGTGTCCTGGGGTCCAGAGTCCAGGACAGAAAGGTCACAGTTCTTGAATACCAGTTTTACAATGCAGTTCCATCAGGTTAAAATGTTTGCAGCCAATGTAGTAATAAGGGATAGAAAACAGAATTCAACAGTTTTCCATTATAAACCCTCGCACTCAGAGAGAGCATGGGGGTCCTTGGGAGACCACCTTGGGCCAAGGCCCAGACCCCCAGCAACAAGCTCTCCCTTGATTTAAGGTTCCCCGGGGGTCAGGACGTATGTCCTGCCCCACTGACCGGGACCAGACAGCTGCAGGTGATGAGGTGTAAGGGTCCGGCAAGCTGGGCCTAGAATTCAATGGAAACACAAGGCCTGAACACCACAACCACTTTGAAAAACAAAGCTGGAGGGCCATGCTGACCCTCACACCCTGTGGACCACGGACAGAGGAGAACCACATCCCTCATTCAGGGTCCATCAGTCTAGAAAGGACAGCCTTTCCCTTGGTGCTGGAAAAACAATACCCACAGGCAAATGGATGAAGGTCTCGCCCTGGACAAAAATTACCTCAAAAACTGGATAAAAAGTCAAGAGCAGAGCTAAAAATGAAAGCCCTAGAAGAAAACACAGGCCCACACAGTTTAGGCAAGAATTTCTTAGCTGTGACACCATGGAGAAAAGGAACAACAAACCTGATAAAGTGGCCTTCATCCAGTTTAAGACTTCTGTGTCAAAAATGGCCTGTCCCCACTGGGTGGGACACAAATTCCGCACAGCACTGAAGTGAAAAGCCTGGTGACCAGGCGTGTGAGGACCCGCTGTGACCACGTCACGAGGCCACCTCTGTGCCTCAGGCCCCATGGCTGACAAGGCTTTCTCGGCCCTTCAGCTGTCACTCATCTCGTTGGTGCCCCGAGCCACAGAAAATCGTCTGTCCCCCGCCCCCCAGCTTCCTGTGTCAACTCCCTTGTGGGGAGAAGAGTCTGAAAACCCTGTGCTAAAGCGGACAGTGAACGCTGTTTTCTGCAGGCCCAGTCTGAGCCATGTCATTCACTCGAGACATCAGTGGGGCCGATGGCACCGCGACAGGGCCTCAATGCAGCAAGGAAGTGAAACTGTGTGATAGTCCCCCAGGGTGACACAGTGTGAGGGGCTGCTGCCAGCCCGCAGACTCGACTGGGACTAACGAAGTCAAGGCCGGGTCAGGTCTCCAATCCAAGTCCGTGAGCGTGGCCTTCAGTGCCCTGTGCCAGTCAGTGAACGGGGGGATGCCTGGCCTTCACATCTAGGCTCTAATACACACAACCCGAAGGCCCTTGACCCTCCTTCCAAAGGCACTTAGCTTCTGGTCTTTTTTTTTTTTTAAAGGAAAGATGCAGGCAGGAATGAAGGTGAACAGAGGCAGGCTGAAAGAGGAAGAAGCAGCATTTTTTATTTATTTTACTTAGCTGTTCATCTTGGTTGTTTCCCTGGCCTGGGAAGAGGACCTGGGTCTTTGGAATATATGTGGATTGCTCTCGGCCAGAGGTGGCAAACCTAACCGCTACTCCACCAGGATGTGCCTCTTACCTGCCTGAGTTTCACGCGAAACCCTAACAAATGCTTCCGAGACCACCCTCCTGTACGACGAGGTGGCACACTGCACCCTGTCCCCTGGCTTTCGTACACACTCCAGTGTCCTTCCACAGAAGTCAGACTTGACGGAAACACATTCCAGGGTACCTCTCACCACATGGCCCACCTGAGCGTGCAGAACCCCCAGGCTGCCCACTGCATCCTGGGGCCTGTCCTGCGCCCCACCTCCCGGGCAGGTCCCCGGCAAGTGCCAACACGCACCTGTAGCGCCTATGACCGAGCACAGCACCAGCACCTGGACAGGGGTTCCCAAGAAATGTGCAGAAGGAAGGAAACCCAGCTTTTGTAGTTGTGCAGCAGAGGCCACGATTTGTTCCCCTCCCCGAGTCAGTACACGCTGTTATCCTTTCCTTCCTTTTGAAACTCAGTTCACTCGTCTTAACTTGAGCCTTCTCGGCACAAGGGGCTAGAGGCTGCTACACGCAAGGCCCACGGCGTCAGCAGAGCGACTACGGAGCTCCTCATGCAGAGCAAGGAGGGACGCGTGTGTCCTGGAAATTGCAACCAGCACTCACAAGTCTCCTCTTTTCTTACCATGACTCACACCCCTCGACGGCTCCCCGGGGCAACTGCTGATTGCCTGTCCCCACGCCAACACTGTGAGCTCTCTTCCCCTCCCAGGCTCCATGCACCACCCCTGCCAAGAGCCCGTCAAAGCCACCTTCGTGCTCACGTCCAAGACGGCGCGTGAAGAGTCTTCACCAACAACCAACGCGTCTTCAGCTGAGGACTGAAATGCTGTCAGCTCTGCTCAAAGAGCAGCTTCAGGGCGGGGGGGTGCAGTCTGAGGCTGCGCTGAGCGAGTGTGACCACAGAGCCCCAGGTCGGCCTTACCTTCCTGCCCCAGAACCTGCATCTCGTGCTCTTCTAGACGGCACCATAAGATCAACGCGGCAGCTCTCGGATGGGCCTGGCCGCTCCAAGCTGTTTCAACACCAGCACCCTCTGGTCCCTGTCACCAGCTGCCCGGGGCTGCGGGCAGGTCCGGGGCCTCTCTGCTCTGGTTTCCACAACTGTAAAAATGGACTAATAACCCCTGTGTGTGTCCTCGTAGGGAAGGAGACGGTTAATGAGCACTTGTGAGGAGCTTTGAAGATGAAAAGGTCCCTGGGCACTGACGACGAGTCTGTCCTCCTCTCCTGGTGGGTGCTCATCCCGCTGTAGGTGGGACGCGTGACCCGGGCTGTGTGAGCAGACTGGTCTTCTGATATGGCCTTCTGCAGGCTGCACACATGTGAAAAGCCCTGCAGAAATGAGTGGCGGCAGTGCCTGAGTGCCAGACAACACACAGGAGGGCCTACACTGGCTGGTGGCTCCTGAATCACTGCAGCTCCCACACCAAGGCCTCTAACCCAGGACATGGCCCTGTCTCCTGCCAAATCAACATTTCACTTAAAGGTTCCCCTCATTTCTTTAAAGCAAAGGCTCAAATAAGCAAACGTTTCGGACCAGGTATTGCACTAAAGAATAAGGCTGTAAACAGAACTGGTTTTGTAAGCTGATATTTGGTCTTACATAAACACATGCATCCAAAAGCTATTTTTCCAATCTCTGTTCAGCAACTCCTACCAAAATTAAATGCACAAATTCAAGCTGAATACCTTCACACTTAATGGACGTGCACAACTGAGAAGTAAAAAACGCGGGACTCCTATCCTCTGATAACACACATCTGAGCAAGAAAAGTCAACCCACAGGAAGTTTACATGCCTCGAAAAGATCAGTTTCAATACCTAGAGGCCTCATCTGGAAAATAAATGATATGAAGCAGGAAAAGAATTCTGAACGGGATGCGTAGCGAGAAGAGGATGATAAGTTAGTCAGGACATCAAAGTTTAACTTTGGCTTAAAGAATAAATTTAAATTAAACTTTAAGATTAATAATGCTTTTTCAATATAATGTCATTTATGACTTTACTGAAGAGAGAGAGAATATCTGAACTCAACAGTGTCTTGCAAAAAACCTCACTTTACTGGATAGTCACTCCAGTTCACTGCAGAGCATTCTCTTAACTGAGGATAAAATAAAAGGAGCGATCTGCTCATTCTCATGATGTGCTTTTTGTCTTCAGGAACATTAGACTGGAATGTCCAAGTCCTTTCCTTGAATTCCCAAGAAAACTTCATCGAATGCACTTGAAAACGTAGCACATCTGCAGATCTTGCGACTGGCAGGTCTGGACACGTAACCAAGGCCCCAGTGAGTGACCGTCCGGCTCTAAGAGGGTCTGAGAGCTCTGAATGCGCGCGCGAGGGTCCAGGGCAGGAAGGGGGTGGGCGATCCCTAAATCAACAAGGCCTAGCAATTTCAACAGCTGGTGAAACCCTCTTCACAGGCACCCGCCTCCGACGAGCTCTCGTGCAGTGAGGTGCCGGGCAGCACCGGGCACCTTCCTGCCTGACACTAACAGCTGGCTCAACAGCTTTACACTCAGGCTGACGCCTGTAATGCGAGCTCAGGCCTTCATCTGCCGGGCTGGGGTGGGAAGCCTCTGTGACCGCCCCTGGGACAGGCACCTCCTCCAGGAAACACCCACTCAACTACGGAGTTTAAACCAAATGAGCAGGAAGGGCAGACTCAGCGCAGGCAGTCTGTGCAGAGAGGCTGCAGTGTGACACAGGTGAGGTGATGAGCCACCAGCTCAGACAGTCACCGGCCCTGAGAGCCTTCGAGACACAAATTTACGAGGGGTCTAAGCTTCTAAAACTGCTGTCACTTCATTTTTTTTCTTAGAGATAAGGCAGAGCGATATACCTTCTATAACTAAATATATGTTTGTGTGACTACCACACACACACACACACACGTTTAGAATAATACACAGCAAACTACAAAGTTCGCTTCCAACTGTGGGGAAATTAGGAGACAGACTAAGAGTAAGGTCAGGGAGAATTTTATTTTCATTTGTAATTTAAAACAAATTTTAAAGGTGGCTATCTTCGTATCTGAATTTTTAAAAAAGATTAAAAATGATAGATGAGTGATCTGGGCCCTGGAGACCCAGTGACCACCCACAGTCACCGGCCACCACTGTCATGGCCTTTCCTGTGGCCAGAGGCCTGGTCACACCAACATCTGACTAACCAGTTAAGTTGCTATTTTTTTTTCTTTTTCTTTGAGGGAAAAGAGAGAATTACAGAGGTTTGGTAAAAAAACAGAATCAGGACAGCGTCCCACCACATCCAGGGAGGTCCCCGGTGTCCAGCGTTCTGGTATTTAGCTCCCAGGAGTGTCCTGAGGTGGGGCCTGAGGGTGTGGGCTCATCACCTGGGTCATAGCCACTGACACTGGCCAGTGCAAAGAATGGGAAACTGACTCACCAATTTCATGTTAAATATTCTGAAAGCAAGTTTACTTTTTGCACATTAAAAACCACTATTTTATTTATTTTTGCCAGCCCTGGGCCTCCAACTCAGGTCCATGGCTTTGAGGGCCTGCACCTTAGCAGAGGGGTGCAGAAAATGAGTTTATCTGACCATAATTCGCAAGCAGAAACGGCAGGGTCCCGCATTCTGCAAGCCCGCCACGTCTGGCCTAGCGCAGAGGGAGGTGCGCTTCTGCTCTGCAGCCGTCTGCACGTGTGCGGGCTGCTCCAGGGGCCCGCAAAAGCTGCTGCGTCACGGAGCAGAGGCCAGCGGAGAAGGGGACTTGGGAAACTGGCGGCCCGTCTTGGAGCCCGCACAGCTGACACAGAGGAGCCGGCAGCTCAGGGCCGTGCACACCGCGTCTTCCTTCAGCACGCAGAACATCAAGCTCACTTGGCAGAACATTTTCCAAAATTCAGATTCTCACACGCAAGCGCGAACTGTTGGGAGCAGCACACGGAGTCACAGATGTTTCCCTCGAACTGACGGGCTGTCTTCGTTCCCTTTCAAGAAAACTCAAGCTTGACGCCTCGAGGCCCGCCACGTGTCTGCCCTGCGTTAGTTTACACGGATGTGCTTTACCCGGCCAGGGGCTCCATCTATGGCGCCTCAGACGACCGCGGTGCCCGCAGAGGCGGCAGCAGCTGCAGCTCACGCCGGGGACTGCGACGCGCCCGTGCTGGCTGTGCGCACGGCGGGCCCGGCTGCCTCAGGAGTCCTGGAGCAGGCCGGGGCGCACAGGGAGACGGGTGGGCAGTGGCAGCCCTGCCGAGCTGCTGAGAGGCCTCCGACGCGGGACGCCTGTGCACGCCACCCTGCAAAGACGGAGGGCGCCCCGAGCTGCAGTCCTGAGAACACGGGCCACAGCCGGACACCCCCCAACCCAGGCCAGCACCAAGTCCTGGTGGTGCAAGGACGGAAATCAACCAAACACAAGCACACACGCGTGTGCACACCCACCCTCCCTCCCTGACCCGAGGAAAGGCGACAACTGGGAAAGCTGGGCTGGTTCCCCCGAGTGAAACACTGTTATTCTCACAACTTGTTATGTCAAGAGACCGTGAGAACCCTCTGCTCATGACAATAATAAGCTGGCAGATGACACCCAGAGTAGGATAAAAAGGTCCCATGTGTCAGCGACAATGAAGAGAAAGGGAATCAGTGCTAACAGCTCAAGTTCTATTACGGACACACGTCAACATTGGAATTAAGAAGTAAGGCTCGATGTGGGATCCCTCCAGCATGGTCTCGGCACAGAAAAAGCAAGCAGGAGCATCACGTGATGGGATCTGACAAAAAGCATTTGGACGCGCACCTGCTACGCGCATCAGAGAGCAGCACCTGTACTTCAAAGCAACTCGCAGGAAGGCATGTGAAGCCACCCAGTTTGGGACTAATCAAGGAAAAGCCATCACCAACATCTAAAATCAGAATTCCCAGGTGAGGCCTGGTGGCCTAGAGGCTAAGAACACTGAGGTGCAGTCCCATACATCCCAAGGACCTGGGTTCACGTCCCAGGGCTGCGTGAGTGACCAAAACGAACAAGTAAATACAGTGCAGAACTGCTTCTCCCTCCTCTCTTCCTGAAGCCTGCCTCTGCTCGCCTTCATCTTCCTGCACCTTTCCTTTAAAAAAAATTCCTTAGGGAGGCTTGGCTAAAAGTCTTTCCCTCAGAGGGTTAAAATAGGGGCTTTGAGGGGGGAGGGATGTCTATGAAGCTGCTCTCTCCCTTTACCGAAGAACTGAGAGGCTAGCCTGGCAGGAGGCTTTAGACCGTGCGGGGTCCTCTGCTGGGGACGCTATACAGCACCTACAGGCCGGCACAGTAGGAACCCCAAGGTGCCCGTGCTGTTTTCTTCCAGGTGGAAAGGACAGGTGAACTGCAGGAGGAGAAAGGCCTGGCAACGAGGGCAGAGAGAGGAGTGTCAAGATGAGCGCACGCAGGAAACAGCTGCACAAAATGAAATGGGCTGTGGTTAGGAGCTGCCCTCAGAGCACAGATGACCCAGAAAAGGGAGAACCGCAGTGACTTAGGGTCTTACATCACCCAGCACCATTTTAAGCCTGTTACATGCATCTGCTCACTTAACCCTCAGGCTCCCAGGCAAAGAGGGAGGCTGCGCAGCCCGGCGGGTGGCTGCGCTGCACTTCAGGTCCCGTCCTCAGCTACCAAGCACCTGCCTCTGAGCTCCGAGGGAAGCTCGGTTTCATTTCTGTGTGTGCGTGAAGGCCGCTACAATTTAAAAGACTAATAAAAATGACAATAAACATCACAAAGGGCACCCTCCCCCCACCGTTCCGTTTGGCGAGATGTGCAGCTACCAGCGTGCCACAGCGGTGAGGGACATGCTACGGGCAGGGGCTGGGGGACCACAGCGAGCCAGGCACCAGGCTTCAGGGTCTCAAGCCCCCCCAACCCCAGGGTGGCCAAGCTCCTTGATTAAATCACCGACAGTCACTAACTTGTTAGCAATAGAATAAAAGGACAAAGAGAGGAAAAGCTAAAACTGGAACGTGAAAGAGTTACTCACCATTTAGGAAACAATTTCTAAGTAATGACATTCCTCTGTGCACTTTTTCCTAAAGCAGAATACTTTAAAACCACTGTCCTCAAACGTGAAAAGTCTACGAGACAGCTGAGGGAATACTCGTGTGCCCACTTCTCCAGAGTCAAGCTTATTTCTAGCACATCTGCTGGTCAGTTCCTCTTCTTTATATGAAATGTCAGAAGCCGTGACACTGAGCTCCTAAGCCTGAGTTGCTCTCCCTCTGACATCGCCATGTCCTTACTGCCCGAGAAAACCAGCAGAGGCGCCAGCGCCCCGGTGCCGGCTCAACTCTCCAGCTGCCCGAGTCTCACAGGCTGGCTGCTCCTGAGAACACGCATCTGATGCAGACTTGCTGCACGTGACCTGTCGTCACCTCTCTCTAGTGGAAAAGCCAGCCCCAGGAGGGTGCTGCTTTACGAGTGACGCGTGCTCAGGGCCAAACCCAAACGGCTCTCCTGGCAGTGCCTGTGCACGTTCAGTGTCCAGATGAGGACGCAGGTGCCCAGCAGAGGCCGACAGAACTGTCCGCCCTGCAGGTGTGCCCAGCCCAGCGACCTGCGCTGCTTCGTCAGCGGTAACCTCGACCAGCTTCTCAGGAGCCTGACAGGAATACCTGACCATCAACCACATACAGCAAGACCAGCGTCTGTGCACCTGGTGGCCCAGGGACTTGCTCTGCTTTCAGTCCAGCACCACCGAGATCACGGCCGCGCACAACAGGGGCCATGAGAACCCTTGGCGCGACTCCCCGCGGCTCAGAGGAGACAAGACAGTGAAGCCGGGCAGCCCCGGCACGGGAGGGGAGCGGAAGGGCAGGCCCGTCCCCTGCTCCAAGAACACATATGCCAGTGGGCGAACTCGACGCTGAGCATGTCCCCGAGAAAACGGCCCGTGGAACCACGGACGTCACTCCCAGGGCGCCCAAGCAGGCTCTGGGTCTTGCTTCTCTCACCCTCCACTCCCTCCGCTTCTAGACAAATGGAGCAACAAGGCTCTGCAGAAATGGGCGGTCCCGGTGAGGCCAGGCGCACGGTGCGTCCATGAATGCAGGCTCCCTTTGGGGACAGCCTCGTGGGCGGCAACTGCGGGAACTGCATGCAGCTGGCACGGGGCAGGGGCCCCGGACTCCACCTGGCAAGTGGGTAGCTTTGGGGAGGCCACAAGAAGGTGCCCAGCTCCCCTCCCAGGCATGAAGGCTGGGGAAGTCACCACAGCAAGGTGCTGTGGGGAGGGGACTGTCATATTCCCTCACACCAGAGCAGGTAGCGGCAGGGGGCGCGCAAACAGCTGGATGAGTTTCTGTCCTTTTCATAGCTTTAAAGACAAGCACCTTGTGGCCTAGTGGTTTACTTCACTGGGTGCAGTCCACATACATCTTAAGGACCCAGGTTCAAGACCAGGGCCAGGGGAATAACCAAGATGAATAACTAAGTTAAATAAAAACTAACTTAAATAAATAAATTGAGCGCTCTCTCTCCCCCTGCCCCCCCTTCTACCTTTATTCCTGCCTAGAGGAATTTTTCCTTAAAAAACAACAACAACAACAAAAAGCCAAAAACTCCATCCTTTTCTTGATTATTAACCTTACCAATTTATTTTTTCTTTGTCTACACACATATTTTAATAGAAAAATTCTAGGAATTTAGCTTTGGCTACAGGCAAGAGTCATGGTCAGAAACCTCTGGGCAGGCACCCTGGTGGCCTGGTAGATTAAGTCAGTCGCCTCTGGCCAGCACAGTCCACACACATCCCAAGATCCCAGGTTTGTGCCCCAGGTCTGGAGGCAACAACCAAGATGAACAACTGAATGAAAATTTAAAAAGGGCTTCATTCTCCTCTCTCCTCCTGCCAGCCTGCTCAACTGCATTCCTGCCTGCACCTTTTCTTTAATAAAATCCCCTGAAACCTCTGGGCAGCCATTACCTCCAGGTTCAAGGGAACAGAAAGACGAACACACATATGCGCACCACACACAAACATGCACACACACTCGCATCCCAGAGAACTGTCGCTGCACTGGTCACTCCACGCTGTCAGCCTCACCACAGACCAGCTTCAGGGTATATATACTCTCAAAAAGTCACTTCAAGAGCACGACACCAACACAACTTAGAAACCCTACCTTTCTGTCACCGGCGAGCGTTTTCCCTCCTCGCGCCGGGGCCTGCAGATGTTCCTGGGCCACCTGCCTCCGTCCGACAACTGCACGCCAGGCAGGCGTGTGCTGGCTGGAGCGTGTGTGCACGGCACGGCCATGACTGAACAGCATGCGCACGGGGTAGTGTCCGCGCCACTCCCACTCACTTCTCCTGGGGTCTCGTAGTGGAAAGGGGGAGACTTTCATCGACTGGTAACTCGGCAAGCACTCATGAGAACACTGACTCTCGTGGGCAGGCTCTGTGGCCCCGGGTAAGGGCGTTACGCCACGCTGGGACTTTCAAGGACAGGCTTGCCAGCCCTCCTTTCCTGAGCCCAGAGCACCACGGAGTCGCTGACACCTCAGGGTCCAGAACCAGAGCCGGCTGGACCAACACCACCTCCTCTCTGGCCACGGATGCCTTTGGCTTGGCCATCCTGCCTGACACCGACACCAGCTGTCCCAGGAACTCAGCAGGGGAGGAGGGGCCTGCTACTGAGACCCCCATGCCATCCAGCCGCCAGTGGGGCAAGGTGCAGGTGGCTGAAAGCCTCCAGCAGACATGTTTCACTGATCTTAATGGGTGACAGAGTAGAGGGCAGGCGTGGTGCTGTGTGGCCCATGGGCCACTGCTGTCAATAAAGCTGGTGGTACAGGGCGCCTATTTTCACTCATGCCTGTCAGCTTTCACAGCCCAAAACATCTACATCCCGTCCTTTCCTGGTGTCCATCCCAGTCTGGAACCGTGCTGTCCAGAAGAGCAGCCACATGACTTGTGGCTATTTGTATTTAAAAGGAAGGAGGACTGGAAACTCGGTCTCTGTGTTGCACTGGCCACATTTTAAGTGGCCAGGCCTGGCAGTGGCAAGGACAGGGGCACACGCCCCCATAGCACATGGCCTCTTGGATGAGCTGCGGGTACAGGGCTGAAGTCATCGAGCTAAGTTTACCACCACCGAGTTCCGGCGACGCTGTTCCACAGGCAGCAGAGTCTACACTGAGGTTCAGCAGACAGTGCTTTCACACCCGCGTCTCAGATCCGTAATTCAACGTGTTCACCGGCAACTCTCAACAAGGTGGAGAAAATGACTATCCAAACAACCGGGACCACTCGCTGGCTTGCTGATGGCATGTGTTCTTTGCTTTACTTGCCTGTCCCCAGCAAAATAAGCTCAGGAGAGCTTCAGGACCCTGCCTGGAACTGGAGGTGGGGACTTGACAGGTATTTGTAAAATAAATGAAGACACAAACCCAAACCCCACGAGGCCACCGAAACAGAGATGTTAAGAGAACGATGTGACTAGTACAATCCTGTGGCAAAAGGGGTCTATAAACAGTCACCATTTATTTACAATGAGAAAGTTTCCCAACACCACCAACCGGGCCTGGGTTTGGATGAGATGTGTGACCTTTGAGGTGACGTCCAGAGGAGGTCAAGCAGGAAAGCCCCAGGCCCTGCAGCAGGCCAGAGGGGCCGTGCAGCCCACGCACTCCCTGGGGACAGGGCTGTGCCTCAGGCATGCTTATGGACCCTCAGGACTGTACACCTAGGAGAGCTGCGACTTGTACGTTACATTGATCAAAACGTCTAAAAGCCAGCATAAATAAAACAAGTTGTGCTCAGCTTTGCACTAAAACACTTGCTCTAAAAAGTTCTCCTGAGTTAATCAAGCATTCTCCAAGTTTGGAAAGCAGAAAAGACCCCGCTGTTTGAATCAGAACTGAGCTTTAGGCCCCTGAGGGGCGTTACCTTTTCTTAAAACTCAGCTTAGTCACTTCACGACTTTCAACCACGAGACCAACCAACCAAGCTCTCCGCCGACAGCAGCAAATCTAAACTGGTCATACTGGGGTCTTGGTGTTAAAAAAGCAAAACAACGTATTAGGTATAAAATCAAACTATTCTGTATCAGAATAGACAGAGTTTAAAGAAGAGCTAGTACCTTAAATGTCTAATAAAATCAGAAACCTCACAAACTTAAATATTTATAGATACCTTAAAAGCAGGAAGATACACATTTTCTCTGCAACCAGGTGATGGTATTGCTAGCTTGTTAGTAGCACTTGAGAACTAACTCAAATCTAAACACGACTGCACTTGTCTGCGTGTTTGGCTCCCCGTCTGTCTGTGGTCAGTACCTGCTTTCCGGGGTGCGCTGCAATGCAACGAATTCACAGCCCCAACACCTTGGTCCTTGTGGGGATTCAATTTCACCAGCCTGGAACCAGAGGGTTTGCGGAGAAAGGTAACACCCAGTCCATGCACACAGACCAGGCGCCCAGGCTCCTCTCCTCCTGGGTACACCCTGGCATCTGACGAATCCTGCCCGGCATTTTAGTCACATAGACTTAGTCACCTGGAGACCTTGCCCCCACCCTTCCTCAACTGCATCCCCAAGTAGCTTCTGCACGACCTGACCGGGCTGTCGGGGCAGAGGGGGTGTTACACGCTTTAAAGTGAGTGGGGACGGAGCTTCACGCCCATTTTCTATTTCATTTCACCCGCGTATGAACTGTATCTTCGTAAAACATAGCTAGACCCCATGTTAAGATGTAGCTAATAATTAAGTGCACTGTAGCCTGATACTCTTTATTTCTAATGTAACTATTTTAAATTACTATAGTCACTGAGGTTCTAGCTATATTCTGAATCCCGAATTTGCTACAACTATCAGGCAAGCTCAGCGAAAACGACCTCTACATTTACCGAAAACGTGTTGCCATTTTAAAGTTAAATGACAACACGCGGTGCAGGAAACCGCCAAGGCTCCTGCCGCCCGGGAGGGCGAACCCTTCAGCCACCGCGCACGACGGCGCCGAGGCGGGCAGCCGTCCGCCGCCTGCTCGGGCTCCGCGGGCGCAGGAAGGCAGCCCCGCGGGGGGCGCCGCCGCCCCCGCCGCCCCGTGACTTCACATCCTTTGACATCAGGCGGCTGGGGGATGGGCCCGAGGGCGGAAAGCCCGCCGCCGCCGGCGCGCAGGCCCCAGAGACCGCGCCCGCGGGCAGCGACGGGTGGGTCCGGAGCCGCGGCGGCGCCCGAGCGAGGCGGGGAGGCCGGGCCGCCGCCGCCGCCGCCGCCCGCGAGCGGACTTCCTGCCGCCCTCCCGGCGCACAATCGCCGCCCCTCGCGCCGCGCCGCGGCCTCACCTCGGATGTGGAGAAGCGCCACGGGCTGGAAGGGCCCGTTGGCGCCGGCGGCGTCCACCACCATCCTGCTGCCCGCCTTGTTACATGCCAACATCTAGCCGCCGGCGGAGCGCGCGTCCCCTACGGCGAGAGGGCCGCCTCCATCTTGGCGGCGCGGCGCGGCGGCGGCGCGGAGGAACTGCCGTGACGTCACGCCCGCGCCGATTGGCCCGCAGCGGCGACCGGGCGCCGCCGACGCCGCGCGGACGGGCGTCCTCCCGCGGCTCCGCTCGGCGGCCCAGCTGCCGCCCTCGACCCGCGCCCGTCGCCGCCGCCCCGTTCACCGCCGCTGCGTCCCCGCTGGCCGCGGCCGGCTCGTCGCGCGGCGAGCACAGCGCCGTCCACACGTTACACAGCAATTCCGTCCACCGGGCTGGGCTGCTGCTCAGCCTCTCCTACCACGAGCTGCGAACCCGGT
This sequence comes from Solenodon paradoxus, assembly GCA_004363575.1. Lineage (NCBI taxonomy): Eukaryota > Metazoa > Chordata > Mammalia > Eulipotyphla > Solenodontidae > Solenodon > Solenodon paradoxus. The sequence continues at coordinate 87,981 of RJWH01004569.1, read as the reverse complement.
CCTCAAACACTCGTTTTTCCCCGCGCCTTCGAAAAATGTGAACAAATTAGATGGAACATGCAAGCCTGTATTCAAGTCGGAACGTGCTACTAAATGAAGGTGTTTGTGGATACCACCTGGCTGGAAGTTTTATTTTAAAACAGTAAAATGAAATACAACATTCATTTTCTCTCAAAATGTCGACATATTAGATACCTTTAAGTTTTTCTATTGTTCAAATTAAAAACTTTCAGTGTAAAGGCATTTTTATGAGACTAGTGTATTATTAAAAGCTGTTATCCAATCATTGCTTCCTATCTTCAAATAAGGTCAATGTTACAAAGATGTTCCAAGCAGAAACTTCGTCTCTGAACTGCAGTCTCCTGGTGGGGACACTTCGTCTCTGAACTGTAGTCTCCTGGTGGGGACGCCGCTGCGGACATGATTTCCCACCCAAAGCTTTACTAGCTTCAGATGACAATGAACACACTCTTAAGAAAACTCTCTTGGACACAAGAAATGAAAACAGTCTCTGGCCTCTTCACACACACACCTGCACCTGTCTGGACCTCTTCTCTGGGGTTTTGTGTGCCCCACCCACCTGCCCACCTGCCCACCTGCCCACAAAAGGCAGAGGCCCTAGGTTTTTACTCAGCCCTGGTTTGTAGAAACACCTGACACTTCCTGGGCTCAGCAGCTCCACCTGGGGGCCTGGCACTTGGCACATCAAAGAAAGGTGAGCAGCCAGAGTGGTCTGGGGGCTACCCATTAAGTCCTTTCTAGTGAGAATGTATTATGTGCAACATTAGGCACGAGACAAGTCAAAGCAAACCGACCCACACCAACCCCAATTCTACGATTCTGGGAGCTGAAGGTGGTTCTAACCACCCTGGGGAGTGGGCCTGGCATCAGCTGGCTCCCTGCTCTTCCTGCAGACTCGGTATGGCAGGGAGGGCAAGAGAGGGCAGACAGGGCCTGTGCCTGCAGCCAGGTCACAGAGCTTCTGACTGGCTGATGACCCCCTCGGCAGGGACAGCCAGCACACTGCCACCTCCTCCCAGGAAGGAGCAAGGTGAGAGGCAGATGCTGCAGACCTGCACTGCAATCGCAGTAACCTGTCCTCAGCAACGCCATGTTTCGTGAGAGGCAATGGGGAACCTGCCTGTCCCCAGGGGGCTGGCGAGCTGGGACACAGGAACATGGGGACAGATTCCTGCAATGCTTACACGAAAGGCAAACTGGAAGTCAAGGAAAAAGTAAAAACGCTTCTGGAGGAGTTTTTTCTAATGCTCTCACTTCAAAGGGTCTCCGCTTTACCGGAGACTCCTCCACACTCTCATGAAGCTTTGGGCATGGCCAAGAGTCCTCTAAAGATGGCAAAGACATGACATGGGAGCACTGACGAAAACAACTCTGAAATCTAAACAAGTATACGGAGAGGGGAAGAAAGAGAAGGGGAGCTGCTGCACAGAAGGCACACATCTATAGATGCTGGCTAAATTCCCCCAAATTGATTTATAGGTTTAAAGCAATTCCGGCCAAAATTCAGATGGCTCTCTCTTGTTTTTTTCTGTTCTAAAGTTCACCTGGAAAAGGCAAGAAAGGGAACATTTCTCATGAGAAACGGTCGTCCAGCTTGGGAGTTAATGGCACTGTGATACGGACTGAACGGACAGACCCGGAAGACACCCGACAGGTGTGACGAGGAGGGAGGTTCAAACATCAGGGCACCATCAGGGACCTGGCTGGCTCCGCGTGGGGAAAGTCGATTTGAGTCTTCACCTGACAAAAGGGAAGGCTGCCATATGTTCAACAAATCTAAGCCATTCCACCCGCACCACTTTGAGAAGAAAAGGGAAGTGACTTTCAATTCTCAACAGAAAAGGACATTTAAAGACATGGAACTCGGGCACCCTGGTGGCGGTTAGTTCTGCTGACTCCCACCCAGTGCAGCCCAGCTACATTCCAAAGACCCAGTTTCGTGTCCCAGGACCTGGGGAGCAACCAGGATGAACAACTAAATAAAAATAAAATGTTTCTTCCTGCCTGCCTGCTCACCTTCATTCCTGCCTGTACCTTTTCTTAAAAAAACAAAACCACCAAACGAATCCCTTTCTTAAAAAAACAAGACCACCAAACAAATCCCTAATGAGGTACTGCTCACAGGAAAAAACAAATTTCTCTGTATCCTCCTGCAAAGGAGGTAACTGTAACTGCTATAAATGGGAGCGAGTGGGCGCCACTGCATTACTGTAACAGATTGCTGCTACTGTAACTGATTAGGAAAGAACTACAGCTTCCGCTCTCAAAGGAACTGTAACTCACACTTGACTGCATGATAAAGAATTTCTTCACCTATCAAATTAAAGAAAAAAGCATTCCTCAGTACCAGTCAAGGCCTATTGTAACTCTGGCAGCCGACGTGCAGACTTGCGACCCTTTGGAAGTTAATCGGCAGTATGTATCAGGAGTCTCCGTTAAGCAGTTTTATCCCTGGAGTCCACGCTAAAAATGGAGCAGCCGCACCTGAGGTCACGGTTGAAAAACTAAACATGTCAGAGAAAGTGAAAGATACACAGAACATAAGATGCACCCCTTCAGTGTGGCACCAAGACACTACAGTATGGTGCCACATCCGCCCACAGCGGCTTCACCCGCAAACTGCAACGTCCGAGCTCAACACTGACCCTGCTCCAGGATCTCCCATCTCCTGGCGGCAGCCATGCTTCTCGAAGAACCTGAGTCCGCTGGGTTTCTCGTATAAGCAGAATCACATCGTCTGTCTTTCTGCGACTAGCTAGTTTCATGAGGCAAATGTTCTGAAGGGTCACCGATGTAGTGACTGTCCAAATCCCCTTCCTCTTAAGCTGAATAATACTCCATCGTGCACATGGACACCTGGCTCGTCCGCTCCTCTATCTCAGGACACCTGGGCTGCTTCCCGCTTTAGCTGCTGTGAACACTGCTGCTATGGACACGGCATTCAGTGCCCCTGGGCACTTGCCCGAGGAGGGCCTGCTGGGTCGCAGGGAGTTCTGTTGACGCTCCGAGGGCCCACGATGGGCCCCCCGGCATCACTCATGTCCCTGCCGGCACCATTCTGGGCTCTGATTTTCACTGCGCACAGTAGTCGCTGCCTGATGGCACAGAAGTGTAACTTCAGACGTAGTCCAACTCATTTTTCCTTCGTTGCCCGTGATTGGTGGCACACCCAAGAAATCACTGACAGATGCACGTCAGAAAGCTTTCCCTGAAGAGTGTACCATTTTAACTCTTGTATGTTTAGGTCTCTGACCACTGTGAGTTGACTCTTACAGACGGTGGCAGGTAAGGGTCCAACTCCATCTTCCACTATGAATGTCATCCAGTTTTCTTGGCACCCTGTGTTGGAAGGTTCGTCCTTTGCCCACTGAGCGGGAGGTGTCCTGGTGGACGCTGTATGTGACATCTGACTGTGTTTGTGAAGGGCTCTTTTCAGCTATCCATTTTGTTGGTCTCTACATCCTCTGTAGGACATCACCACACTGTTCTGATTACTGTATCTTTGCAATAAGTTCTGAAAGTAGAAAACGTAAGATGGCCCATTTTCTTCTTTTTCAAGATGGCTTTGGCTATCCAGGGTCCCTTGAAATTCCATGTGTATTTTAAAATGGATTTTTCTAGTTCTGGAGAAAAAGTCATCAGGGTTTTGACAGGATTGCAATGGCTCTGAGTGGCTCTAGGCAGGACTGCTGCAACAGTATTAAGTCTCCATCCAGGCACACAAGCTGTCTGCGGGATTCTTCTTACGCCCTCTCTGCGACATTCTGTAGCTCTCAGGGTACCCGTCCCGCCTCACCCCAGGGCTGCGGCTCGTTCCCGCACACTCGTCTGAGGTGCTGACGATGCAATCTGTGCATCCACCCAATATGTACCAACTTGTAAAATGAGAACGGAACGGGCAGCATATAATTTTTCAGAAACAGTATGATCGCAAGCAGCAGCTCAAGAAGACCAGGGGCCCGCCGGGTACCCCCGGCGGTGGGCGAACCCTGAACCGCATCTGTGCTCACGGATCAAACAATAAGCACATTGCACACGAAATTAACAGTAACAGGTTTTTTGGTTTTTTTAAAGGAAAGGTCAGGCAGGGAGAGAGAGGTGAAAGAAGCACTTTATATAGTTGCTCATCCTGGTTGTTCCCCTCTGGTCCTGGGATGCAAACCCAGGACCTCGGGCTGTACATGGACCACGCCGTTGGACAGAGGCAGTGCATCCAACTACTCTCTAGGAGGTCGTCCAAAAATATCAATACTTTAAGACATGCAGACTAAGTCACAGCTTGAGAACGCTGCCTCTCAGGCACAGGGGAGGCCGCGAAGGAGCCCGGACACAGGGCACCAAGACAAGACATGTCGACCAGAACCCACAACAGCCATTGGCTAGGGCAGGCCAGGCAAAGGGACCCACAACTGAGGAGGCGCTCCCAGTTTCAGGCGCAGTTACAGGCCCAATAGGTGTGTCACCCAGCTGAGTCGAAGGCCCCGCACACGCCGCCAGCATCCTGAGGAGGATCCTGACACAGCCACGGTGGGGACACATTCCCATCACCAGCAGGAGGGAGACCAGGGCGCTGCCTGGGGTTCCCAGGAGGCAGGCAGGCAGGCACCCTGACCTTGGGCTTCGGGGTGACTCTGCTGAGACACTATCCGCACACGGCTGGAAAGCACGTGGGTCCAGCAGGGTGGCCGACTCTGCCCTGCAGCACCCCAGTTCTTTGGGCGGGGGCACCACCAGCCCTGAGTAGGCCGCTCCGACACTGGACCACAGCCCCTCCATCCCCCAGGATAGTCCCTGACCATTGGAGTGGAGGGACGACTAGGCTTTTAGGCGATAAGCCCACTCCGGAGGGCTGGCCCAGTGCCCAGGACACACATCTGTGGACTGGTGTGCCCAGAACCGAGGCTGGAGCTGGCCCTCAGCGCCATCATCGGGCTGCAGGGGAGGAGGGAAGGTGCTGTCCTTGCTCTCTGGTCCCTGTCGGGTTTTGGTCTTTTTCTAAAAACAAACTTCCTGCAAATGCATCCCACGGATTTTATTTCTAGGTAGTATTTCTGAATAAAACTTTCAAATTTTTATTTCTAAATTCAGCCACAGTTTTCTTTTATACCTCAGGCGATTTTGCAGGCAGATGAACCAAGCTTGTCTTGGAGTGAAGACACCTCATCAGACGCTGCTCATCAGAAGGAAGCTGTGCACTTGAGCCTGGGTCGTGGGGGCATTGTGACGGCAAGGCGCAGACGCAGGGACAGGACGGTGTGGATGAAGGGGCAGCGTGGACATGGGGAAGGCAGGGACACGGGACAGCCTGGACACATGAATGCAGGCATAGACACGGGGCAGTCGGCACTGCCCTTTGTGAAGCTGGACAGTGTGTGTGCTGGGACACGAGGCAGGGGGTGCAGGGCTGTGGGAGGTTGGGGGCGTCTGCGGGCAGACAGGGTTTGTGTGGGGACGAGGAGACGGTGGTGAGCACGGCGGCGTGCCACACAATGCCCAAGTCACACCAGACGACCAAAGTCAGCAACGTGCGCTACGCATATTTCACTCCAATTAAAAAACATTTGTACGCACATGTGTTCGCGCGCACGCACACGAGGTCACACTGGAGGATATAGCATTGGCAGGGGCTGTGCTGCCCCTGTGGAAATGCAGTGCAGGGAGAGGACCCTGGTTCCCAGACGGCAGGATGGTGGAGGGGCATCCGGGGCACGGCCGAGGGGTGCCTGTACCTGTGTGTGTCACCTACATGCGTGCAGTCGGTGAGTGTGAGCACCTGTGCGTGCGGTGCCTGTGTGTGCACGTATGATGATGAGCTGACGGGAAGTTCCAGGAGAGGCCCAGCGGTGGAGCCTGAGTGGAGCACAGAGCTGTGACGCGTGCTGGCCGTGGAGACGAGGCCCGGGCCTGCCCAGAGGCCTAGAGCAGGACCGCAGGCCTGACCGTGAAGCCCTGGCTTCCTGGGGACACAGTCTGTCTTTGCAGAGGTGTTTGTGGAGCTGCTGTTGCTGGCAGAGTGTCCCAGAGGGCCAGATGCATCTGCCAGCTCCGAAGGGGAAGGGCTACCTCTGGGCCTTGTCGTGTCCTGACAGCGTCCCCCAACTGAGGACCCACAGGCAGCAGCGTGTGCTGCGAATAGGCAACAGCCTCGCCGGCTGTCTCCCCTCATCACTGCGGGCGGACAGGAGCAGACAGACGTCGACCAGCACAGACCACAGGCCGCATAGCCGTGGAGGAGCGGGACCACGGTTCTCAACCACCAGGCCGGAGGGCTCACGGGGCCACCTCGCCCACAGCCCCAGCGGAGCTGGTTTTCAAGCGGGAAAGGGTCCACTTGTATGGCAAAACTGACTTGTATCAGCAAATAAAGTGCTTATATGAGGCTTAAGTGCTGTGCTTTCACAAAACGATGGCAAGAAACAGAAAATTCCAACTGCCATGCAGTCTTGATTAAAAAAAAATTAAGTAAATTCTCTCAACAATGTAACAACGTCTTTCACAAAAGGTCAAACACTCTGTCCACCCAGAAAATCCTACTTATCCCAACATAACTGGCCCCGCCCCCCCCTTTCCTGAAACACGGAGACCTGCCTCCAGAAACAAAGCCCGTGGTGAGTTCGCACCTCAGGCACAGGAAACGTTCGTCTCTTCACTCCGCCTTCCAGAACAAAAACGCTAAACGAAGGGACTAGTTTGAGAAATCTTGGAACGAACAGGTCCTTAGGACTACACTCCACCTTCCTGTCAAACACCTGAAACAGGAAGTGCGCTTTTCACCTGCAAATGCCGAAAGCCGTGACTCCACCTGGGGAGGCTGGGGAGGCTGTGACTCCGCCCAGGGACGGGCACAGGAGGCAGCTCCTAGCCTGGGCGAAGTGGACGTGGTCACTGCTCTGGAAACTGTTTGCACAGGATCTAGAAAGGGTTTCTGAGAACAGTCTTTGATCCGACACTTCCTTTCCTTGAGACCAGCGTCTGGAAACTACACAGATGTGAACGATTCACCTGACAGCACAGCGCGTGACGGTGGAAGCCAGGCGGGTCCACAGGATTCAGTACTGGATACCTGAGCACTACGCTTCTATTTCTGTGAAGGTCAAGAGCAAGGTCAGTGTGCCGGCTCTAGCCTCCAGTACGTGCCACCTAAGTGGCATTTTAGGTCAACTCTAGAGAAAGACACTAGCTGTATAGGAATGAGAAACAGAGGCGACACTGTCTTAATGAGCAGATAACCTGGTTAGATACCCGGACCCCCCGCCCCCCAAAAAGAATCAGCTGAAAACCACAGGGTCTTCCCTCCAGAGGGCAGGACATGGCAAATCGACAACCTTCATATAAACAACAAACAACTATTTAGAAGACAAAACTGAAGAGAATTACAACACAGAGTATCTGCACATAAGCGTAGTGAGAAACAGGTGAAGCCCGCGTGGAAAACTCTGAAAGCCTGTGCAGGAAACGGAGCATCAGGTGCAGGTGCAGGGCCTGCAGAGATGCCATTCTCCCCGGTGCTAAAATGTGACAGGCTCCCAAGGAAACCGCCAACAGCCTTTTCTGCAGTGAAACCAGTCAGACCGGAGTCCCTATTTTCAATAACATCAATAGTGCTGCTGGGGACGGTTTTAATAGGACACCACAATGATTATGTTGATGATTCAGAAATCACAACTTCCAGGGTAAGATAAAGAGATGAAACTGAGAAAAGCCAAGAGACAAGTGAAACGCAGCGTCACGCAGAGCCGAGACGAAAGCGCTGGGCCGCGGGCCGCCCACACACTGGCGCGCCAGCTCCCTCCAAGCACAGCGCCCACCCGGCACCCACAAGCACCCGCTGCCCCAGACTGTGGTCTCCGCCCCACCCCACTCAGGGAGCCGGGCTCTCGGGAGAGCAGCCGACTCGAGGTGGGGCAGGGGAGGTACCAGGTGAGCCGCGACAGCTGCGGTGCAGACGTCAAGGAGCCCAAAATACACGTGGCCCAGGAGTCTGCTTGACGGCCGCCCACGGGCACTGCGCCCGCGCAGGGAGAACAGCTTTATTGGGGCAAAGTGCACCGAATCGATGGAATTTGTGAGTTCATGATGATACCTGAAGAAGAGAAAGATGGCCCGCTCTGGCAGCCTAGCAGATATGGCCACCGAATGCAGTCCACACACAACCCAAGGGCCCACGTTCGAGACCCAGGACCAGGGGAAACAACCAAGACGAACAACTGAAATTTAAAAACAGTGCTTCTTCCTCCTCTCTTCCTGCCTGCCTCTGCTCGCCTGTACTCCTGCCTGCACCTCTCCTTTAAAAGGAAAGAGTGAGAGAAAGGCAGAAAGAAACAAGTTTTCACAATGTGTGGGGAATTGGTAACTAGAAGAAAAAGAACTAAGCCACCCTGACTTTCCGGGAGGAGCTTTATGTCAAGACAAGCAGGTCCCTCAGTTGGTAACAGTCCTCTGCTTTCAGAAGTGACTGAAGTCTCTAGTGACTCCGGACTCAGGCAGGGGTGACCATGGTGGAAAAGCCTGGGTAGGCGCTGAGGGGAGGAGCATCCCTGGCTGATGCTCTGGAGATCTGGGGTGCAAAGGGGAATGCCACAGGCAGTGGAGGCCAGCACCCTCACAGCGCTCGACGCGGCACCACTCCTCGTGGCCACCACGTAGCGACACTGAGTCCCGACTCCGGGAAGTCCACGGCATACAGGAACTGCGGGGGTGGGGCACACCCACAGAACGACGCGGGCTAACCACAGCGCTGCGGCTCCTGGTGCTCCCAGGTGGGCAGTGACCGGGGTCGGGCAGCAGCAGAAACAAATCCCTGCTGGAGGAGGAGACACCTTCTATTCAAGTGTTTTGAGTCCAGTGACTGTCACCCAATAAAGTCGGGCCCACAGGAGATGGGGCGCTCTGAACGAGCAGAGGTGAGGGACGTCAGGCCTGGTAGCTGCGGACTCCGATCGGGAGGCAGCGCGCTCAGCACACTTAAAGAGACGATGGGCTGGAGGTCAGGCCGGTGTTAGAAACCACACTGCAGTTCAAAGACCCGAACTCCGTACACGAAAAGTGTATCTCTGAAATTTAAACTCAACAGGTGGTACAGGTACATGTTTGACAATTTCATTTAATTAAAAATTTTTTTTATTGGAGTAACATTGTATTATATAACATGATATAATTATAGATTTCAGGTGTGTTTAGGGACTTTAATAGCAATTTAACAAGGTAGTTTTAAGTCTACTGACTACTAATTTGAGAAGTACGGCTGCATCTTATGCTTCGTAGTGGTTTATTTTTATTGTCCTTTATGAAAGCATTACTCAACAAAGAAGTGAAGGTTAGGGAAAGAACCCTTCCTTCACCAGAGGCACCGTCAGGCTCTTTGATCAAGAATATAGCACAGGAAGTCACAAGACGGTTGAAAGATACAGATGAGTGTTAAAGAAACATAGCAAACGCAAAAATCAAAATGTTTGATTAGAGCGAAAAAGAGCGAGAGTGAGAGAGACTGATGCTGCGGCCGGGAAGTCTCCGCACCCCCCATACCCGAAGACGGACAGGTTCCACCTCTAACCACAGACTCACGACGAATCCCAGGATGACTGGCACAAAAGAAACCACAGGTGGGACCGAGTGGGCCTGCTTGGACTCCATGTCATTCACCAACCTCAGAAACGTGTCCAGAAATCACAGAAGCCACAGCCGCCACCGGAAAGACGCCTTGGCTGACTATGGTAGCGGAGGTCAAGGGTGAAGGGACACTGATCTCCAACTCAGAATCGGACAGTTCTTTCCAAGAACGAGGACAGAATAAAGGCATTGTCCAGATGAACAAAGAATTTTCACCAGTAGATTCTCATTAAAGAACACATGAAATAATGTTTAATTCAGGCTGAAGGAAAATGATCCCTTTTGGAAAGTCTGGGCAGCAGAAAGGAAAGAACAAAGTGTTAAGTCAGAAGATGAGTCACACGCAGAATAAAACTGCTTGGGGACTCTCGGAGGCCCAAGAGCAGCCGCTGGAGGAAGAAGGGTCTGTCCCCCAGTGGGTGACAGCAAGGACAGCAGACCCCCAAGTCTGAAGTGGCCGCAAACCTGGGAACGCAGCTGCCTTTGCTTCCCCAGAGCGAGGCCACACAGGGGAGAACCCGCAGTGGACGGCGGGGGACGGACTGGAAATGGAGAGCAGGACCCGGAGGGCAAGGAGAGAACTGGGGTGCTCAGAGGGCAGGCGGCCAGACTTCCAGAGTTTCACGAAAGAACCAAAGCTGACACCTCGGAGGCGAGGCTCCCCGCTGAGGTTCAGCACCAAGCACAGTGGCCCCTCTGTGGGCGGCCAGCACGGCCAGCGGCTCTCCAGCCTCGAGGAACACCGTAGGGTGTGGAAGGCGTATACATGTTAATCGAAGACCCAGAAATAGGCAATGAGTCAGTAAAGAATTAAAGCAAGAAAACAATTGTGGGAATGAAGGTTAACGAACCAGAAGAAATACATGAGCAATGATCAGAACGGAAGGCACCTCACAAAGAATACATATGGGAAGAAACAAATTAAAGACATGAGAAGGAAGATGAAAAGCACAGAGAGAAATACTATACAAAGAAGCAAAGAAGCAGTGACCTTTTTTGAACAGGGGTCTGCAGGGAAGACAGCTGAAGTGAGGGGACAGAGCAGACACTCAAACCATCACCCGAGAAGAGATCTGACACGGAATGGGAGCACTGAACAGGTGTGTGGGAGAGCAACCCGAGATGACATCCTGTAGGGCTGGCTTTGAAGGAGAACGAAAGCAAACATGACTTAGGCACTGCAGCAGACAGGCCGACGGATGCTCACCCACGTCAGCCGGACAGCAGCGCCCACGCTGGAGGGGATGGCGCCGCTGAGGACGGTGGGAAGGAAGCACAAGCTGAGGAGTCTGCCCAAACTTCCTGTGACGTCCGTGAGTGCCTCAGCAGAGCTTGGGACAGGCCTGTGTCAGCAGGGGCGGGCACGGAGCAGGGACAGGTACAGAGAAGGGATGGGCACAGAGCAGGGACGCTGGCTCGCAGTGAGACGACCACCTATGTCCTGCACCATGGGCTTCGGGTGTGGCCCCCGCAGGTGGGCTCACTGCTGAGGCTGGCAGGTGCACAGAAGCTGCGCGCCACCTCTGAGAACGGCCCCCGAACTCTAGCAATCACACACCTGATGTGACCGGAGCGGCGGCACGAAGAGGGAAGGGAGTCAGCATGGAAGCAAAGACGGAGGACAGCCAGGGGCCTGAGCCAGGCCGGTGCAGGGGGCCGTGCGTCGGCATGACACGGATTACATCGTGGTGCCAGGTGGTTCAAAAGCAGAAGACGGCGCACCCACACCCCGCAGCAGTGTTGGTATTGTCTCCTCGCAAGGAGAAGTCAAGGCAGCTGGAGGACCTGGCTGTGGCGGCCGGCCCGGCCGTGCGCCAGACCCATGCGCCCAGGGCCTCACTGATGTGGGGCCCAGGAAGGCGACTTCCTGGAAACAAGAGCCCTTTTCACCCTGAACGGGGGACTTCAGAGCCTTTTACTGAAGCCCCTGCCATGTGCTACTGGTTAACATCAGAATGACGAGGGTATACCGGTGTAGACACTGAAGTGACATAAAAATACTAAGATTAAGAAGAAAATTTTGTAAGGTGACAGATTAAGAAAATATTCAAAAGCTAATAGCTTTTAAAATTAGATGAGCAAGAATTAGAAGCAGAAATGGAAAAAACATAACCCAGTCACAAAAGTAACAACACTGTAAAGTATGTGGGAATGAGACAGAGTCACAACATCTTATCGAAATAAAAAACAGGACCCAGGAGCAATGGAGGAGACATAACACCTCCTCAGACTGGAAAAGAACGGAACAGAAATGTCAATCCTGGTGCCCTGGTGGAACAGCGGTTGGGCGTGGTCCACACACATCCCAAGCGTCCGGGTTCGTGCCCCAGAGCCCGGGGAACAGCGGGTGTGAGCAACTAAATAAAAGGAAAATAAAGATGCTTCTACCTCCTCTCTCCCTGCTGTCTGCCCAATCATCTTCACCCCTGCTGCACCTTTTCTTTGAAAAAGAAATTCATCACCGCTAAATCCACATGCAACTTTGATGGAATCCCAACCAATCACTGTTTTCTCTGCACCTCAGCAAGTGGGCCAAGCCCTGGTGTCTAGAACAGACAAGAAAGTGTGATCACACGGGGTGATCGAGGGGCCATGGGTCAAACTGGGAATTCTCTGAAGTGCAGAGAAGCGATGCCTGGCATCCGTGCCAGCTAAGTGCAGGTCACGCATAGGTACAGAGAGGAAGGAATCAGGGAGAGAGGTGCAGTCAGCAGCCTGGAGAGGTTTGAAGTGAAGCCTGGAGGGAACTGGGCCCAGGGCTCTGGGGCCTGGGTCTAGAGGGCAGGGGCTCCCTCCTCCGTGAGGGGCTGAGGGCCAGGGAGGCTCAATGTTGGCCGTGGGCAGACGCCTCCAAGCTTGGACAGACCTGAGGTTGCTGGAGGAGTCCCCGACGCTGTCCCCAGCGTCAGGTGGGTATTGGAGCCGGCAGAGCGGGCGTTGGGCTGGTTCTCGGCCTCAGAAAGGATGGGAACAGTGCCTGCCTCACAGCTGCTTCACATGGCGCTGGGTGACAAGACGACGAGGGAGGGAGACTCGTGGAGAATGACTGCAGGTGTGATTGACCAGAGCAAAGCCGACGCGGGCTGAGTGCAAACCCTGCGGCGGCAGCAAGGAGACAGTAGACACTGCCCCCCAGTCTCACAGACCACCCACCGGCCCAGACAGTCCCTGCTCCAAGTTCGCACAGATGACAAGTCATCGCGGAGTCCCACCACCTGAACGTGAACTATGCGTACAATGAGGTCGCTTAGTTTCGTGCACTTGCATCCTTAGAAAAGGCTGCAGCGGCTCTGACATTTGACCCTTGACCCGAGGGTCCTTGCTCTGGTCTCCTTGGAAAGGCCTTACGTACCTGGTCCTCAAATTTCCTGGGAAGACCGAGGGGCGCACGCCCCACAAGGCAGGGGTGATGTGCCATCTGAGGAAACGGGAGCACAGAACACTCTTGACCCCAAGTTGGAGCCCCCGGGGGCGGTCAGGCCTGCAGGACGTGCAGGAGGGCGGGGCCGGAGTCTCACGCCCCAGGCCAGGCGACAAGGTTCTGCCTGAGACTCCGCGTTGCTGGCTGTGCTAACCCCTCCCGGACGCTCCAGCTCCCGGACGAACCAAGCGCGACTGAGGAAGCCTGGCTGGCCAGTCACAATGAGTGCGGAGAGGCTGCATTCTCAGCAGGTTACACCTGTAATAGGCCATGACTTGGGTCTTTTTCACCTTAAAAAGCTCTGGAATTTAAAGTATTAGGTGGGCACAGAGTTAACAGGTTCAACAGGAAAGAGGAGACGAGCCTATGGAACACAGACACGGCAACATCCGCCATCCTTCCCGCAGGGCAAAGGGTTGCTGGTAAGGGACAAGCAGAGAGGGTTACCTTTTAGAGACGGCAGCTTCTGGAGTTCTCTGTTATTGCTGGCGTTAAACCTGGAGGAGCTCTGCCGCTTATCTTTCTTCGCCACGGGCTGAGGCAGGGGCACTTTTATTTTACTAGATGCTGCAGACTGGCCAGCGACGAGGCTGTTTTTCCTGCTGGAAATCTGTGTCCCAAAGGAGAGAGAAACAGAAGAACGTGTCAACCGGCCGTGTTTTCAGCACAGCCCGAACCGGGGCTGGGCTGCCCATCGGCGGACCAGCTAGTCGGCGCGCGTCGCCAGCCTTGGGAGGCTCACAGACACACCCACTTCTGTGGTCTTCTGAACACGGACCCTCTAGGCTGACATGGTGGCGGGCGCTGACCCTCAAGGATGGTCACGTCTAATCTCTGGACCCTGTGACGATGTGTTCTCACTTGCCAAAGGGGCCGTGAAGATGAGATGAGGGGACAATGACGCCAAACAGCAGGGTGGGCTCGCGCCACAGGCCTTGGCAGGACGAGAGGGCAAGGAGGCCAGAAAGCAGGTGGGAGCCTGGAGGGGCCAGGCTGCTCCTGCAGAGGCGGGGCCCCACAGCTGGAGAAGAGGGACCGGTGTCTCCTCGTGAGGGAATGACCCTGCCACCCCGTCATTTTGGCCCCATTTAGATTTCTGCCTCTGCACTGTAATGAGTGTGAGCACCAGTCAGTAACGTGTGGGGATTTGTACACAGCGACAGGGAACGCACGGACACACGGCTGTTGGGACACGTGCCTCGACCCGCTTCCCTGCCCGTCTCCTCGGAAGATGCGTCTCAACGGCCAGGCCGCCCCACGGCCACACAGGCAGACGAGTGCTGAGGGCACACGAGCCAGGGACAGGCCTCTGGGGACGAGCTGTCCCCAACACTCAGCGCCTCACCCACACCCCTCCCTCTTCACCCCGCGGGCCAAGGAGGGGATGCAGCAGTCTGCAGCCCGGCGCCTCCTAGGACAGAACTTCCACCCAGAAGGGAGGGCTGCTTCCCTTCTCGACAAGCTGCTTAAGAACACGGGCACCTCGGGCGCCCTGGACTCTGGCTGCAGAGCCCTCCTCCAACGCGCTTCCACGGCCTTCGACACCCGTCGTCCCTCCACCTGGCCGTGAAGCATGGGTCTTTCTTCCTGTAATGGAAGCCCCACTTAAACCATCCTGCTCACGCTCGAGACGCCCCAGAGAACGCAGAACTCACTCCAGGGGCCCAGACGGCCCGAGGTGCACGCGCTTCCCACGCCAGGCAGGCGACATGTGCCCGACAGCACAGTCCTCGCCTGGGGCTCGCTGGCTGCTATGCTGGGCGGGTGCTTGCCACACGAGGGGTGGGACACCCAGGGGAAGGACGGAGTGGCTGTGCAGCTCAGACGGCTCAGCCTCGGGCTGGGGACCGGGTAGTCGGGCAGAACTAGACCACTGTGGGGAGTCATGGGAGGTCGCCTCCAGGTTTGAGAAAACAGAGTTACCTCTCGGACCTGCTGACGCGAACATCATCTCTCCTGCCCCTGCACCCCGATCCGCTCCAGAGGATTATCCTGGGGCAGGGCAGCTGCGCGGACAGGATGTGGTCCCACCACATGTCCCCAGGTTTGCAGGCCCATGGCCCTCAGCCTGATGGCTCTACAAAGCCCTGCTGGCCATAAATGTCCCCAGTCCTGCAGTCCAGGGGCCTCTCCTGCCGCCCACCTGCTGTGTGCCCCACACTCATGTTCAGATCCAGGTTCGAATCCAGGCTCGGCCCTTGCAGCACCTGTGTCTCATGCCTGCTTGGTCGTGGGCTCTGCTCCAGGCTCTGCTTGAGTAGAGGGGATGCTGTCTTTCCCCACAAGGGCTGACGGCTTCAGAGGAAGGCAGTTCTGGGTGGCACCTGCAGGGTTGGGGGGCTCCTGGGACACAAGAAGGGCCGCGGAGGAGCAGTTTGGGGGCGGAGAGCAAGGCAGGCCCTCAGCCCAGAGCCGGTGGAGTCCAGCTGTCACCTGAAGGAAGCCAGGCAAACGGGCTGGAGGGGCAGGGACGCGGCGCCCCCGGGCTGAGTCGGGGAATGGAGTCAGAGGAGCAAGAAGAAGCCCTTCCGGCTGTCGGACAAGGACGAAGACGTTGTCGGGCCTGGACAGGCCAGGTGAAGGGCATAGTGGGGAGAGCAGGTGGTACGTGAGATCAAGATCACTGGATGGGGCCAATTGGGAGCCTCTTGGGCCGGGTGGACAGGTGCATGCAGCCAAGGAACTGGGATGGCCAATGTGGGAGCTGAGCCTGGGAGGGCGGCGGAACTGGGGTGGTCCCATGGTCACAGGGACACTTGGAAAATCTTCCTGGAGCCACAGGTGCGTGTGGGGACTGAGTCGGGTGAGGGGTGCCTGTGGAGAAGAGGGGCGCAGGCAGAGAGCCTGGTGGGGGAGGAGGGGCAGCCTCTGCCAGATCCACTGGAGGCCGGGAGGGCTGAGGAAGAACAGAGGAACCCAGGTACCAGAGAGTCTGGAGGGGCTGGGGGCAGCGAGGTGCAAGGCGGGCTCCATCCCGCTGATGCTGAGGGGACACTGAGCAGGGAGCAGAGACTTGGACTCGAGGGGGTGATGTGAGGAGGCCTCTGCAAAATCACAGGACATACCCCATCCTCAGGAGGCCAGGCAGGGAGGTGAGTGGGCTCGGGCTCCCTGAGCAGCCGGGAAAGTTGGCATCTGGAGCGGCACCCCCACCCCCAAAGATTGTTCCTGGCCCCCAATACCACCCGCAGACACGGATCCCACCCTGAGAGGCCTGGGGGTGACAGTGACGGAGGAGCTGGGGCGGCAATCGGGCGGCAGCTGTGCCCAGAGTCCTCCAGTCACCCTGCACAGACCGGATGAGCCAGGCCTCCTGGCCCCTACATGACACTCTGCCCCTTGCACCCCATTTTAAAGCTTCTGCTCTGCAGTCTTTCTGAAGTTTCCTCTGACATGTTAAATGACAAACCTGTCACCACCACGTGCGTAGGTGACATGATAGCACGTGACAGGACACACCGTTTAAGACACATTCTGCCTTTGAACAAAGTCCAACCTGAATCTGAGACACCTTCGGCCCTACCCAGCTTAGTGGGACACAGGCAGAGGGCAGCACTCACCCCCGGGGTGGAATCCCCAAAACTCAGACCTGGGGGAACTGCAGCCATTTTCCACCTGGTGTGGCACTGCCGACCCCTGGGGCCAGGGAGGCACCTGGGCAGCCCCTGTGACTGGACCCTGGATGCCGGTAGGGCCCTCCCACAGGAGCAACAACCGAGCGCCCCAGACCTTGCCCAGTGCCCCCGGGGCGCAGGGGACCGGCCCCTGCGTGAGAATCACATTGTTCGAATGTGTGCGAGGAGCCTGGTTTCTCTCCTCTGAGCGTGTGGGAAGGACACACCGTGACACTGCTTGGTCCACAGGGTGCGTCACGGGAAACATCTGTGCAGACGACCCCAGGTCAGCACCCACAGCCCCATCCTGTGGTCCCCTGCGTAGCTGGCCCTTTACCTGACTGGCCCCTGCCCGTCTAGCGTGCTCGGCTTGGCGGGTCTGTGTGGCTTCTCTCCACCACACGAGTGAAAGCATACGGGTTCGTCTTTCTCCTGACAAATCTCACGAAGCATGATTCCTAGGAGGTCATTGTCCTCGTGGCTGCAAATGGTGAGGTTTCAGCGCTTTTCCCCAACGGCCACTAAGGTAGCTTCCAGTTAGTGATCACTGCACGGGACATCGCAGTGAATGTGGGGGTGCGTGTGGCTCGGCCCATCGGCGTTTTGGGGTAAACTCAGAAGTGGGCTAACATGGAATCGTCCTACTATCCCGTCCGAGTGAAAACAGCCACAGCACACTTAAACACCGCCCCCCACCCTCGGTTCGACCCCGCTGCTCCAGACCGTCAGAACGCGACCTCCCCGTCATCTCCCACCCACATCTTCATGCCGCTCCTGGATTTCCCTTGTAAAACCCACGTCGCTGTACCTCCTCTTAGGGGACCAGCCGCTCCCCGGCACCCTGCCGGCCAGCCTGGCCCTTGGTGCACACATGAACCCCAGCTGTGCCAGGCGGATGGCGCTCTCCAAAGTGCTTCGACGCGTCCTGGCTCCAAGCCTGCTCCACGAGGAAGGAAGTCTCTTCATATGGAGCTGGAACCAAGGGACCCACAGGCGGACGACCGCAGCTGCACCCCTACTTCACCCCAATCAGCTCACAACGGAGCGGCGGCCCGAACACGAGCAGAATCTCACAGCTCTTGGAAGAACACGGAGGTGACCTTCAGGACCTGGGGTCGGCGGTGGTTTCTTAGCTACACCAAGAACACAAACATCCACACAAATCCGATGTGGACCTTCGTAAAAACGAACAACTTCTGCACATTCGAGGCTGCTGCTATGAAAGTGGAGAAAAATTCACTGAAAGGGAGAGAATGAAATCGTGGGCAAGTTATAAACGTGACAAGGACCTAGAACACTCAGAACTCCAACAACTGACAGACACCTTGATTAAAAATGGGCAAAGACGCAGACATTTCTCTGAAGATGACACACAGGCGGACACGAAGTGCATGAAGACTCCACATCTTTAGCCCCGAGGGAAACGCAAGGGGCAAGAATGCCACTCACACCCACCTGGGGCCACATGGCGAGAAGCGTGGGACACGCACGCAGAGGGGGACGAGGAGACAACGGAACCGCTGGCGTTGCAGGTGGGATGCAGCGGCGCAGCTGCAGGACAGACTGCGCACCCGGTAGCAAATTAAACGTAACGTTTCCACCGACCCAGCAAGCCCACTCCTAGGAATCCCGCAGAATGGACACCAGGATCTAACAAAAGTGCACCCCAGTACTCGCAGAGGCTCTAGTCTCAGTAACTAGAGGATGCAAGTGACCCCAATGTCTACCAGCTGAGGAAGCAAAAGACATGAATCCCCACCTGGAACAGGACTCGGGCACAGGAGGAATGAAGCGCTGGTGCACACGGACACGCACGGCCTGGGAGTGTGATGCCCAGCGAAGGTGGCCATGAGTGGTCGTCCCCCTGAAACATCCCGAGGACAGGGACAGTCCCAGACACGGAAGCAGAGAGGGGCTCTGGGGAAGGGGGAAGGGGAACGGAAAGCGACTGCTTAATGTGCGGGGGTTAGTTGCTTTTGGGATACAGAGAATGTTCTAGAATCAGAGTGTGGTGAAGACTACACAAGCTTGTGAACTCACGAATGGTGAATTTTGTTTTACATGGTATTACTTGACCACAGGTATTACAAAGTGTCTTGCCTGCTCCTCTGTGGTCTGTCCAGGGAACCCCCAACTGCCCCGAGCAGAACCGGGTCCTGCCTGCTTCTGGGACCCACTGACCTCTGGGTGGGGCCTGCAGCCCTGCTTCATGTCTTTTCAGCTTTGAACCCAGTGCCAATGACAAGGCTGGCACACAGCAGGGGTCAAGGCCACGTGGCCCCGACACCGTCCACCCTCCTGGCCAACGGCGCAGACGCCCAAGATGAGGGAGACACACAGGCATGCTTGATGCAGGAAGACGTTTATGCCTCAACAGAAGAATACCTGCGGGTCTGTCTGGAAATGAAGGAGACTTTTATTCAGAAGTGGGATACTGGTTAGCTTTTGGGAAAATGGAAAGCAGGCTCAATTCTTCCCTTTTCTCACTCCCAGAATGAAAGTGAGGGGCATCCTCTGTACATTCATTCACGTTGTGGTGAGGTGAGAGCAGCTATGGGATTTACCTCCGTCTCCAAACTTTTGGCTGAATGATGGGAAATGCCCCGTCACATTGAATCTTATTACTATCAATCTAAATGTGCTTTCCTTTCCCTGCAGCTGCTGGAGTTGCTGCCCTGGAGGGTCTGGAGCTAGTGCACAGCCCCCAACCTGTCCAGCGTGTGTGGCTGCACCTCTAAGCTTGGGGTCACGTGATACTCGGACACCTGGCGGCAGCTGACCTGACACTTTGCCAACCATGGGGGGTGGGGGGGTGCCTCCCTTCCAGGTTTCCTGACAGAGGAGCCACCTAGCTCGGTTGAGGGGCTTCCAGGGGGAAGCGGTGGGGTCCATGTGCCCAGCCTGGGGGGAATCACAGGGAAGGGGCACTGTCTAGGGGTGTGGGGACTGTTCCCCGCAACCCCCCCCCCCGCACCACCTGCCCTTCGCCCCCACCCCCTGGTTCTGCACGGCAGCCTGTAAGTGCCCTGTGCCCCCTAGAGTTCAGGGAGAAAACTGCAGGGCCTGGGAGTTCCCACCTGCCATACAGCAGCCTGAATGCCCCAGGCCCCATGGTCACCCCAAACCCCAGCCAGGCACCCTGATGCAATAGGAGTGGACAAAATCTGGGCAGCGGATACACGGGTGTTTTGAGGTTTCATTCAAAGAACGAAAAGGCAGTGGGCCTGTGACAGCAGCACTCCTGAGACACCAGCGAGGGGACGGAGCTTACCAGCGCCCCTTCCCTTCCAAAGGCCCAAGTCCACAGTTCACCCTGTGGAGCGCCCTCTGCTGGGCAGGGCGGCTCAGGGCTTCACAGCTCCGGGACGGCCCCTGCTGGTTCAGATGGAGCCAGGCAGAAGCGGGGCCCAGACATGGGGCAGCAGGGGCCTGGGCCCTCGCAAGGAGCTTCTGCCCTTTGGAACTGGATCTGGACTCCACAAGGCGGGGGAATAGCAAGCTGCCACCGGCCTAGCCTGAAGGGTGTTTTCCAGACACCGTGCCCACCCGCTCACCCCACCCAGCAACTGCCACCTACAGCCCGCCTGGTCCTGACACCCATCCTTCACAGAGACTTCCTGACCCCACGGCAGGCCAACCTCTGCTGGCTGGCGCGACAGTGAAAGGCAGAGCAGAAGTCTCCTGACCAAGGTGAGCGGCCACATACTCCCTCTGGTGCACAAATTCCAGGAGTCCCCGCACAGGTAACTATGAAGGGACAGGAGGTCACAGGCTCCAGTCCAGAAAGACCCCTGTGCCTCTTGGGACAAGGCAGCAACAGCGGTGTGGGTGCAGCAGCAGATGGGGGCGGCCGACGGCGAGGCAGAGCACCCCCACTTGGAAGCTGTGTGTGGGCAGAGGGAGGCAGGCTGCAGACAAGACTGCAGACAGAGGAAGGGCTGTGAAGGAGGCACCTCGTTTTCAGCTTGAATACCAGCATGCCCTTTGTACTGGCCCGGCTGCGTGACTGGTGGCCAGGCTGCTGGAGGGAGAAGAGGTGGAACCACGGCTGCTGTGTGGAGGACCCCTGTCCTCTACTCCTTGCTTTCAGGGTTGGTGTCACAGGGCCAGCCGGGAACAGGCCTGTAAAGTGGCTGGTGAGGGCCTCGTCCCTGCAGAGGCGAAAGCAACCAAGCCTGGAGGGTCTCCCTGTCACAACTTTGGCCCTGCAGAGATTTAAGTAATATTTATGTTCTATGATCTCATTTTCCTTAAAATGCCCCCAATGGCTTCGCATCATCTTAAGAGTGAAAACACAAGCCCTGCTGCGGCCCACAAGAACCCCCCGGACCTGCCTATGCCCGGCATTAGCTCCCTCCTCGTGTTGGCCTTGCGCAGGGACACAGTGAGCCATGCCTGCCTCAGGGCCTTTGCACAAACACTTCCTCTGGCTCCAATGCTATTCCCCAATCTGTGCTCCTTCATGGTCTTCAGGTCTCGCTTCAGTATCCTTTCCTGGAGGAGACCAAAGGAACCAGAGGCCCCTGCACAAGCTCCCGGGGACACGGTTCTGCAGAGCGGGCTCTCGCACCACGTCCCACAGTCCCACAGAAGCACAAGCGGCCTGTGCTCTCGGACAGCCAGCCCAGCTTCCAGGGCCCTGGTGCGGTCCATGCAGTCCAGCGCCCTGGACCTCAACCGGTCGGGCTGAACGACAGGAATGACAGATCAGCTGAGGGAGGCCTGCGAGGGGACGAGTGACCCAGGTAAAGGCAGGAGGTTCCACGGCAGAACTGCTCCCCTGTGGTCCAGGCCGTGTTCTCCTCCACAGACCGTCCCGGAGCTCGGCCCGGTGAAATGAGAGGGCAGATGGCTGCACTGTTTCATTTTCTCGCCATGTGTCTGACTCCAACACAAATAAACACAAACATCTAAAGAGGAAGAGGGTGGTGGTCCCATGGGTCTCTCCACACATTGCATCCCAGGCCTCCTGCCTGGGCGCCCCATGCTTCTCCCTGACTATCCATGTCCTTCTCTTTTGCCAGTTGTGTTTACTTTTCCATTCAACTCCACCTAAAGTTCCAGAGCTCAGACTAAGGGCAGTGGTGGCAGAGGGAAGTGGAACTCTCACACCAGATCTTTGGGAAATGACTGCTGGTCTACACAGCAGGATGCTCCAGAGCAGCGGGTGCTCTGCTCCCCAGAGGCCCAGGGCGCTGGAGACAGGGCTGCCGACCTGAGTTTCCACTTGCTCTTCCTGTCGTGTGACCGGCAGGTGGCGCCTCTGCGCTGAGCCGGTGTCCTTTAGGGTCGCGCCACAGCCCCTTCAGGAAAGAAAGTGGACAGGAGCGAAAACCCAGAGTCCTCAGAGTAAAAAGGCAATTTTTGTCCCGGAGCGTTGAATCTCCAGTTGTCCTGTCACTGCCTGCTGGGTGAAGGTGACGGCACCCTGCGGAGGTCACAGCAGGGCCAGGATGCAGCCAGCAGCGTGCTGCAGGGTGCAGTGACTTGGGTCTGACTGCCTGCAGTTAGAAAGGTCCTGGAGCTTTTCTGTCGAGGAAATCTTCCCAAGGACTCTCCCCTGTGACTTCGGAAGACACGCCCACAGGTGTGCCAGTGAGACCTGCTCTGCCGCCACTCCAGCAGGGACCGGACCCCTTCAGGGCGGTGGAAACTGAGCTCGCTCCCAGGACCCCTCGGTGAACTCTGGAGGGCTGCGCGTCCCGGAGGGAGAGGAACGCCAGCCACCAGTCCTGTGCCCTCGGTGCCCGCCCAGATGCTATAAAGCACCTGCTCGCCAGCGGCAGGAAGCTGGCTCCTCCGGGTGCCTGTCACTGCGGGTGTGCCCGAGGGTGCCAAGCTCTCCCACGTCTGCAAACGTCCAGGCAACAGGTGGTCGCATCACAAAGGACAGAAAAGGTTCTAAACAGGTGAGGACACCATCCTCCTTAGTGTCCCAAGAGCCGCACAGAACAAGAGATGGCAAAACAAACCTCGCCTCCGCGTCCCTGGCGCGTAGTCCCTCCCTCTGCTCTGTCCGTGTGTAACTTGTGCAACATGCTAAAAACATGTGTGTGTAGCCTATGGAAGAATCTTCTTGAAATAAGTTCAAGAAACACAAAGCACCGAAGATCACATTGGAAACCTCATTTAAATTAAAATTCTATTCTGAAATGCTTTACCGAACACACGTGTTCGTGAGACTGGATGCGACACTGACCCCGGTGGCCCGTGAACACAGGCGGAAGAGGACACGGCCCCAAACTCCCACAAGACCCAGGAGAGGACTGAGTGCCAGCACCCTGTGCTCCGCGGTAACGTACTCGCTAGAGACAAATTCCACGACATTAACATTTCCGTAGAGCGCCCAAAAGGTGAGACAGCAGCTCCCAGCGGGAGGAATTTTCTTCTTCTCATTCACAGTCTCAGAAGAACCAGCCCCTGGTGTGAAGGCACCTCGGGCCGGCCTGACTGGCCCCAGGCCCCAGGCCCCGGGGTCACAGGCTTCCTCACAGAGGTGGGTAAGGCAATGCAGTGCCAGCAGGCGAGCCAGTGATGGCTCTTTAAATCTTAAAGACAGAAAACACACGGCCCACGAGTGAGATGAGAAAGCTCTGCCCCTCACTTCCAGAGTCAGCGAACGGGAGCCCAGCAAGGCTGGGCAGGGGTGTGCAGGAGAGAGGACGCAGAGGACACTCCCCAGAGCTGCTCAGTGTGGTCGGGGCCCTTGGTGGGCTCTCCGGGAGGCCCGATACTTTGTACGATAATACTAAGACGTGAATTGCCTGCAGACCCCACATCGTGCGATTTCATGGCGACGATTTCACAGCCCACGGGGTATGTGGCAGCGAAGCAGGAACATGGGCCGCCCCAAGGCGCCGCGCTGTGCTGGCAGCCATTCGTGAAGGTTTGCGAGAGCAGAGAGCAAGGCTGTTCTCTCAGCGAATTTCTGCAATCATTTCCCATAGACTCTGCTATTAACATGGGATGGGTACACTACTGTTATGAGACGCATTAATAAAAATGAAAGAATGTTCAGTGCCACTGATTCAAAAACGTGCGTACCCCTATGTTCGCAGCAGCTGAGATACGGAAATAACCCTGAGTGCCCACGGACAGATGAGTGGACAGAGAACTGACACGTACGCCGTGGACTACCATTCAGCTATTAAAATAAAAAGATGAAACCCTGGATGGAGCGAGAGGGGATGATGCTCAGTGAGATAAGGCAGAGGGGAAGGACAAATACCGATGACCTCATTCGAATGCGGATATGAAGGAAGACACAACCAAAAGTACCCCTTGGACTCTGGACAACAGAACTGAAGTCCCCAGAGGGGAGGGGGTGGTGGGAGCACAGGGGGCTTGGGGGTGGGGCCAGTGGACAGGGGTGGGTGGGTGGGGGGACGCATTAGAAATTGATGGAGGGTGGGGTATGATAGCAGATATTTCATCCAGAGTGAACCTACACATCTAAACAAGGTTCAAATCAAAGTTTCCCCAATAAAAAAATTAAATGAAGAAAAATTTCCATTTTGATCTCTAGTATGAGACACCAGACAGACTACCCCTGGATGAAGTTCTCTGGGCTCCTCATTAACGGTAATCGGCTGGAGGGCTGCCCCCCACAGGAAGAACTATGAGGTGGGAGTGCTGTTCCAGAGGGGAATGTGGCTTGGGGACACACGCGTGGGCCCTCTGGAGAGCAGTCTCAGCTAGGGGCCACTTCCCTTCCAGGAGACACTTGGTGCTGGGGGTTGGGAGGGTGTTCCAGCATCCAGTGGGGAAGGCTGAGGTGCCGGGGGTCCCAGGTGCCCTGCGCGGGGGCCTCACAGGAGGGTGGGCCGGCCATAGTGCTCAGACGTTGGCAGTGAGAGGCAGGGGACTCCACCGCCTTCCTAACACTGACAGGAGAGTTTCGAACTAAAATCAAATCTGCCCGCCCCGGTGTTTCCCAAAAGTCCGTCCAGGGCTGTGTGGAGAGTGGGGAGGAGGGGTACGGAGGCCCGGGGATAGCCGATCGGGGATGTGGCTCCAGGCTCTGGCTGTGGAGGGCAGGCCTCTCCGCAAGAGGCCTATGGCTGTGCTTCCCGAAAACAGGCACTGATCAAGACTCGCCCCTGTAGGTCACAACTGCTATGCACACGTGATGGGAAAGCTGACACATCTTTTCACGTGAACAGGTAATGGGCGTCACTATAACTAGGTGAACTCCTAACTACTTCTGAAATTTCCACTTGAACTTCTAAAAACTGCCCCACAGACAGATTACGGAAGAAGCTATTACTGAAGAGGGAAGATGTCAAACCACCTAATAGGTGGGGAGGCTTTCTTTTCAGCCACAGACATTACCTAAGAGTCACTGTAAAACTTTCAAACAATGGTGCACCCTGGTGGCCCAGCAGTTTAGTTCACCAGGCACAGTCCACATGCATCCCAAGGTCCCTGGTTCAAGACCTGTGGCTGGGGGAACAACTAAGGTGAATAACTAAATAAAATAAAAGTGTTTCTTCCTCTTCTGTCTTCCTGCCTGCCTGCCTACTCACCTTTAATCCTACCTGCACTTTTCCTTTAAAGAAAAAACAAAACCACTTTCAAACAAAGCTGAGCCAAGGCGGGGTGCGCAGAACACCCCACAGGACAGCCTCCGCCTTGCACATGCTCAGGGCACCTGCGTGCAGAGCACTCACTTTCCGCAGAGCGTGACTTCGCACAGCACGCACTGCAAAACACGGCAAAACACCACCTCACGGTCTGACACTCTGAATGGACTTCAGGAATCTGAGCAATTTAATAAGAGTCTGAATATCCATGACATGTGCCTAGTTACGATTCTGTGGGCTAAACAGCCCCTCTGTTGACCGGCACAGGATTTCTACCTTCCCGACACCCTGGAGCCCTCTGCGCCCCTCTCCTGGATGTGTGCTCCCAATCAGACCAGCAGCAGGACGGGGCAGACACTTTTATTTCCAGCACACATGTGGAAAAGCAAGGCAAATTGTAAACATCCTCTCTGAAAGATGGAACAAGAGAAAAAAATGTTCCAGCACACATTATTCTAGCAGTAGAAATTTCCAGAAAAAGACAAAGTTGCACAGCAGCCGGCTGTGACCTCATCTACGGTGAGCAGGGTCAGCATTTTCATTAGCTAACCCCTGGGGCTGAAAGACGCTCCTTCTAGCCCCTTTCTTATTCCAGGACTAAAACCTCAGCGTCACGCGCCCCGGCTCTAACCCCACGGGTGCTGCAACGTGAGCTGCCTGCTCCCCGGTCCTGCGAGGGCAGAGCCGAGCCAGCAGGATTCACTCCACGGGCCCCTCACAATGGATGTGGCGTGCTTAGTCCACTGCAGGCCACGTTCTGGGCTGTCTTCTCTGCTGGGGTGACTTCCCTGTCACCCTGCCCTGGACAGCACCATTGGGGGCTGTACTAACAGGCCATGGCGGTGACAAGATGTTACAGAGCAGCCCAAGCACAGCACAGCTGCCTGAATCATGCAGGTCACAGTATTCAGGTGACGGGACGTCCTGAGCAGAAGAACGTGCTGGAGGGCTCACACCCTGCATCCTAGTTGGCAAGTGGGCGGAACGACGAGAGAAACAGTGAGGTGAGGACGGGGGAGAGGAACGCAATAAAAGCGTCGGGGTCAGTGCAAGTGTCTCAAGTGGCTGGTCTCCACGAGACTCACACAGGGCTCCGCCAAGCGTAAGGCTAAGCGCCGGGCTGCTCTGGTGTCCTGGTATGGAAGCAGGAGGCCCCGAAGTTCGGTGCGTCTCAGTGGGACTCTAGCTCTGCAGCACCAGCTCTCGGCAGCACTAGAGGCCAACCCACCTGAGAACAGGCCGTCTACCTATGGCAGCTTCTGTGCTTTCTGTTACCGATGGATTTTTCAGGTACAAACTCCCCTCTGCCACCAGGCTCTTTCCTCTAAAACGGGTAAATAAACCTCACATGTTGATGTTTCTTTGTGGCATTAACTGTGAAAGAAGGGTATGACAGCAAGGAATGTTTGAAGTGCACTGAGAAATCCTGGCATTTTTCATGAAAGCTCACCAAACCAAAAAAGAAAAGGAAGAAAAAGCACATTCCCTGGCAGGGAATTTCCCCTAAACCCATATGGGCAAGAGTGACACGAAAGAAAGCAAGTCAAATGCAAGGAAACCTCAGCAGAACTTGATCACCTGCAAGAAAGACGGGTGGGGAAAGGGCGGCACAAATCCTCTTTAGCAGCTGATATTTTTGGAAGCTTTGGGATTTCGGCTCTTTTGCTTTTAGGGAGGCCAACAGATTTGGTGGAATAAACCACCTGCTTCAGCACAGGGAGGCTTAGAAGGCATCAAAGGGTAAGGAAAAGGTAACTCAGGGCCAAGAGAAAGGCGACTGCTGATAATTACCTGCGTTTCCTGGGTAGAACCGAACTCGTTCTACTCTGGCTGACAGGAAGGGTCTGACACTTGCAAATTAATTAATGTCATCTGTGAAAAGACCCAGACTGCCACCATCTAGCTCTGGAGAACCATGACACTAAATTAAGCAGCGTCTCTGCTGCCAAGGATTCCGAGGTGCCCATTGGCTCTGCGCAGGTCCACACAGCTCCGGCCCCTGAGCCCGAGGTGCTCTGGCCCAACAAGAAGAAAAGGGAAAGCCAAATGCTGTCTCTGCAAATGGCTCTCCAAGCACGGGAGGACATTGGTGCCACCAGGCAGACACTACCCCCAACCACCCCAGCTGCTCCTCAATGTGTCCCAAGTCCAGAAGTAAAAGTCAGAATTGGCTAATGCAGAGAGTGAAGATGGGAAAAACGTGATAGAAGGCTGTACAAAAATACTCATGCTAGATAAACCAAAATACACCAACACCACTAGGGGAAGAGGCGAAACGAATCAGCCCTCGACAGAAAACAGGAAGCTAGCCCAGGACACCAGCAGCAGACTGCACGGGGAAAGGGTGACGGAGGAGGAGCAGGAGCAGCTGGGAGAGGGAGGATGCTTGCAAAGGAAGAGGATGGCGAGCTAAAGGGAGAGAACTGACAAGACCATGCTGAATTTGAGGTCAGGAGAACGCACAATTCTCATGAAACACTGATATTTCCCCAAAATGGAATAACAAAAATCTAAAATGGAGGATTATGACATGTTTCCCTACATGACTGTTCCCTGCAGAAAAAACCTTTTAGAAGACTCGAGCATGCAGCGCTCTCGTTTCTCTACCCACGGCTAAAACGGTTTCATGAAACAAAGAAAGTGAGTATTTAAAAAGTTACCTCTGGTTCGATTGTGTCTTGTCCTTCTTTTGCACTTTTCCCACTTTTCCCTGCTTTAGGTGGTTCCTGGGAAACATCAAGCAGACTCAATTAGACTCTTCAATTTTTAGACTGTCAAATATCAGCTCCAGCAAAACGCAGCGTTAAAACGGCGCTGCGCACGGGCGGGCTGCGGCTTCTGAGAGTTCTCACCGCTAGCGTCCAGCCGACCCGCACCCCATTCAGACAGACCCGATTTCCTCGCTACGCCCCACCTCCCCACTCACCCCAATTCAGACGCTCCTCTTTATTTCCTGCGCACTTGGGTCGCAAACTTCCAGCGAGCCGGGACACCCGAAGGTACACGGTGCCCTTGACCCTTTAAAGACCCCCTGCACATCCTGCCTGCCCTCGCACCCACCCACCGGGGCTCTGGGGCGACGCGAGCGAGCGCTCCGCCTGAAGCCAATACGCCGCCCCCTGCAGACGCCGCGCAGGTACCGCGCGGGGGGCGCCCGAGCCCGCGGCCCACGAGCTGACGTTAAGCGCGGCCCGCCGCCGCCCGTCCCCGGAGGGGTCGCTGGGGTCTGCAGACCCCCCAGGCCGGCCCGGGCGCCCGAGGCTGCTCAACCACCTCCGGCCGCCGCCGCACCTGCCCGCCGCGCCGCCCCCGCCCCGCCCCGCCCCGCCCGCCGCGTCGCCGGGCTCCGCCGGCCGGCACCGCGACCCCGGCGGATGACGGCCCCGCCGGCGCGGCCCGGCCCCAGACCCGCGTGCCCGCCCGGCCCAGGGCCCGACTCACTTTCTCCTTCTTGTTTTTATTCGGCATGGCTGGTGCGGGCCGCCACCCCCGCCGCCCCCGCCGCCCGCGCCCGCAGCAGCAGCGCCCCCGCCCCGGTCGTCTTGCCCCGGCCGCCGCCGCCGCCGCCGCCGCCGCCGCCGCCCGGGGACTGAGCCGTCAGCCCGCTCGCGCTTCCCCCTTTCCAGGCTCCGGGAGGCTGCGGCGGCCGCGGCGGCGGCGGCGTCTCTCCGCCCCTCCCCCGCCCGCCCGCCGGCCGCCCCGCCCCGCCCCGCCCCGCCGGCCGCCCCGCCCCGCCCGCAGAGCCCGCCCACCGCGCCGCGCGCCCCGCCATTGGCCGAGCGCGCCCACGTGCCCTAACGATCCCCGTGCCGCGCCCCGCCCCGGCGCGCTCCAGCCGCCGCCGCTCCGGGGCGCTGAGGTGGGGAGGCGTGAAGTGCGACTGCGGCGTCCGGCCGGTGCAACAGGCGCGTTTGAAACCGATGGCCACAACTTCTGCAGCCGGCGGGGCACGGCCCGGCGTGAACGGTGGCCTGGAAGGCGCCCGCGTACGGAGGCGACCGAGGCTGTCCAGGAGCCGCGCGAACGGCGGTTTCGCTGGGCCCGCTGAGGTCCTGCCCACCCGTTAGGTCCCGCCCAGTACTAGCCCCGCCCAGGGATTTATCGAAGCTCCTCCCACCGGCGGCAAAAGCCGCGCCTCCTCTCTCTAGGCTCCGCCCCACCCAGGCCCCTCCCACAAAGGGTCCGCCCCGCAAATCAAACTCCATCGGCGCTAATGGGATTTTATTTTATTCTTTAATTTGACTTGGTCAGAAACCCTGTGAGGAAACCTCTGCATTATGACCAGGAATCAGGTGATTTCTCCCACTTCTCTAATAGTTCTGTAGAAGTGAATAGTCTAAGGGAAGCGGTTTACTTCTGATACACTACTTCAGCCGTCTGGCCAGTGCCAAAATCTCTTGGAGGCCCTAATGACTCTAACATGGAGATCGTTGGGTAGTAAGACTAGTAGCAACAGAGCGCATGTGTGAGAAGCATTGTTGCTTCACCGCGATGACTCAGGAGCTGCATCTTAACTGGCACTGAAGTCAGCGTGGTCCCGCACGCCCTGCGTTTCACTCATGGAAATTGCCAGGCACAGCGTCTGGTTGTTCTGAGCTGCTCTGTGATGGGAAAGCTTAAGACAGAAGACAGAAGGCAGAAGGCCCTGAAGAGAGCAAATGTCGTTGGCGGTCCTGAAGGTAGGTGGCGTCTGCAGGTGCCTGAATGTTTGCCTTTAAACCAGTATCTGCAGGTAACCTGTACGCCTCAAAGAGCTATTTGTGCAGAAGAAACGGTGTTTCACTATCTTTTAAGTGGATTAGTAGTTTCTCCAAAACAGTTTCTGAAAAATGGCGGAGTAGAGGACCCACCTTGGGAGAGTCGCAGTTGGGTGCAGCCCACGTACGTCTTAATCACCAGGGTTGACAACCCAGGGCTGGGGGAGCAGCCAAGATGAGCAACTAAATAAAAATAAAGTGCTTCTTCCTCCTCTCTTCCTGCCTCTCTGCTTGCCTTCCTTTGTGCCTACACCTTTCCTTTCTTTAAAAAAAAAATAAATAAATATGTGGGTAGAGCAATGCCCCTAATTAATCTGAAAACGTTTCTGTTTATAAATGAAGTCTGTGCTGTCCACGTAGTAAGGCCAGTTTGCGTCCACACCCAGAAGGAATAGTTTTGAAACCATGCATGAGCATGGAGCTTTATGGGCTGACGGTCCACTCGTGTTGCCTGTCACCCGTCCATTCAGGGGACACTTGCTGGAGATCCTCTGTGTGCAAAGAGGGTGCAGTTGATCCCAGCCTGAGCGGGGCCTTTGTCCACACTCTGGGGTGGAAAGGAGAAAATGGGCAGTTAGAAGGATATGACAAGTGATGGACACGCAAGGACTGGGCTGAGGGTGGCCTGGCCTGGGAGCATGAAAAAGCACGCGCCACGCGGGAGTGTTTATCACAGCGGGAGAGAGACTGACAGAGCAGAGGCACCCCAGTGAGACTCCAGTGGGCCTTGTCAAGGAATCGGAGTCCTTATGAGTGCTGTTTGTATTTATTTATTTTATTTGTGCAGGCGGGAATGAAGGCGAGCAGAGGTAAGCAGGAAGAGAGAGGAAGAAGCACTTTATTTTATTTAGTTGTTTATCTTTGTTGTTCTGTCAGCACTGGGACACAGACCAGGGTCCTTGAAACATACGTGGACTGTGCTCTGGGCCAAAGGTGGCAGGTCCAAGCAGCACATGCCTATGAATGTCAGTTGGGGTGTCACTGATGGAGTTAAATGGAGGACAGGCTCACATCTGCACTTTAGAAGAGATCCGTGACCGGAATGCTGGGGCGGGGGTGACGGAAAGAGACAAGGAAAGCAGCCAGGATCTAGTTAGGACCTAGAGCTCAGGGCGGCCTCCCCCCGTGGTGAGAGGAGAAGGAGTGCAGGCCCCCACCAGGTAGAACTGCTCGGGCGGGAGAAAGGTGGTGTAGGGAGGACAAAAGGTTGATGCCCGTGTGTGTGGTGGGATAACACCACGGGGAGGACACATGCGCACTAAGTTTCAAGGTGAAGTGACTTCAATTTGGGGACATGCTGAGTTTGTGCTGTGGCTGCACCGCTGGCAGGCGAGTCTGAGCTGGCAAGTGGAAGTGCACACCTGACACTCAGAACGGGTGTCAGTGCGTGGGGACTGGGTCTGTTTGTGTCTGAGGGAAAGCCCAGGGCGGACTGCCTAGTTAGAACCCAATGACCTGGAAACCACAGGACTTGAGAAAGCCGAAACAGCCTCCCTGGCTGGCCAGCCAGCTCCCATTTGCCCACACGAGAGAGGCCCAGCCTGTACCCAGTCCTAGCTGACATTCTCAGAGGACAAGGGGCATGTGTCCTGGCTGCTGTGGCATTTACAGGAGCAGTAAAGACAGGGGCCGCTCCTGTGCTCAAAAGAAGGGAGCCATGCCCTGGGGGTTCCGGCCCTGCCTGGGGCAGAGTCCTCACACAGCCCAGGGACCTGGGTCCTTAGCCCAGGGCCGGGAAACAAATTAACAAATAACTAAAAAAATTCTTCCTCCTCTCTCTTCCTGCCCCTGCCTGCCTTCCTTCCTCTTAAAACAAAAACAAAAACAAAAAAACAACAGAAGGGAATCAAAGTAGACTATCAATGGGATAGAGTGTGTGCGTGTGCTGAGTCTTCCCTCTTCTGAGATTCCCCTTCCACGTCCGTCAAAGCACTGCCCACATCTCACAAAACCCCTTTCCTCCCGACTCCCATCCTTCTGGCCACGTCTCTGGACGGCCCCTCATCAGCACGAAATGCTTTTCCACATCCAGCTTCTCTGTTCAGCCATTGTGTTCTGTGTGTCCCCAGGGTCCCCCGGGGCTGCAGAGGATCCCCCCGAGGAATAGTCTGCCTATGACCTGCAGACCCGCCTCCCAACCCCGTCCTGGGGACAGATGAAGAGGTTCCTGGAAGCACCCTCCCCGCACTCCTATCTTCAAAGATGCCTCCAGCCCTCCCAGTCTCCTCTGAGGCTGTCCTAGCCTTGCCTGCCACTCTGTGACTTTGGACCCCGCTCTGGCTCTCCAGACACCATCCTACAGGCTTGGGTTTCTGAGTGTCTCCCTGTCCTGCTGGGCCCTGGGCACAGAGGACACTTTGAGATTCTGCCGGTACTTGATCCTGGGAGCAAGGATGAGGAGGAAAAGGCACCACAGGAGATTGAAAAACTCAAGAGAGAGCAAGAGGATAGAAAAGGTGGTCATCAGGGGACCAACAGTCTCTCTCAGATCAAAGGCCCTGACCATCCTGGTCTCCACTTATTTATTGGGTTCACACACAGCACTGCTTCAAGCAGCTACGTGAGCAAGTTTATAGTTACCTTGGATGCTTATGCAGCCTTTGCTTTCTAACTTCATAACTATCTTATTTTGGTGGGTGAGCAGCCACAGACACACTGTCCCAGGGTTTTCACACGGCGGCTTTCGCCTGGTGCTTGGGGCCTGGTGTCCTTGATGTTCCACCAGCTCCAGCTCTGACCTCTCTCTGTTTTCTGCCCCAACAGGACTCGATTGTGGACTGAGCTTCTGGTGTTCGGCCCTTGTCTCTGGCTCTTCTCTGACCTGCTCCCTTCCTTAGGCGGTTGACGCCCCTTTGCCGGGTATGCGTATGTACAGGCCCAATTCTGTCCCTTCCTGGTCCCACCAGCCTCCCAGCCCTTCCTCTCACGTCTCCTGGAGAGGGGCTGCCCACTGCCCCTTAGAAGTTAGATTCATTCCCACCTGCCCCCTTACATTACATTCCCGTGACCAACCATTAATCACTCATTTCTTCAAGAAATTGGTCTGTTCATTCAAGCCCTACCCAACCCCCTGTAGAGGTTGAGGTGGGCGCAAACTAAAGTCCAATTACACTGAAATGAAATTTTCATATAAGGAAGCGCTGATTGATGCTCCAGGCATGAAATAACGCTCAGTAAGTTCATTTGCCATTGAGAGGACAATGATTCCATGGGATTCGAGGCACAAGGTCTCAGGGTTCAAGGAAACACCGAGAGGTCACCACCTCATGGCCAAGGGCACCCAGAGAGCCGTGTGAGACAAAGGAGAGCCCCCTGCTTGGCCTTTGCTCTGTGGTGAGAGCTGGAAGCCCATCGGTCCGCTGGGAGACCTGCAGATCCCGGGTTGAGCCACGGAGGAAGGGCCCCGGCACAGTGTGCTGCGGATTCTTATGAAAGTATAAAAACAGCTCCAAAGATATTGTAATTAATTTCATAGCCAAGTATTGAAGAAACGTGGGAAACATAAAAATCTCATTTCATTTCCAAGTCTGCGGGGTGAAATGCAATTCCTTCCTTTTTGCCTCCCAAACCCCTAGGTCCAGCGGAGATCAGACAGGACAGAAATAGCTCCACCCCAGGTGGAGAGAGAAGAATACTATAAGAGCATTAGCGATCCCGATCCCGGTGTAGGGGTTTGAGAGAGAAGGGACAGTCAAAGGGGCCGTGGGAAGCCTGCTGGGACCTGCCGGGAGCGGGCCGAGGGCAGTGGGTTCCAACGCTTGTCCTCAGTTTTTGTTGCTTTTTCTCTTCTTTGAACAGGCAGGAAACAGATGGCTCAGGTGGACGGGTCACATTGGAAATAAATTAATAAAAGCTCTATGTCTGGAGGCAAGCCGCTGGGCAGGGGGAAGCAACGCGTTGGGGACTGTCCCCACTCCTGGGCCTCGCTGGGCGGCGGCCTGGGAGCCTGGCGCCACGATCAGAGCCTGTGTGCTGGGAGGGAGGTGGGGGGCATGCTGAATGCCCCTGTCACCCCTCCGACCCCTGTCCCCAAGGGCTGTCATGGGTCCAACCACTGAAACTAGAGGACCAGGAGCCAGTGGTGGCTCTCAGGATGGGGTGACTTTCAAGGGGCCTGGGGTACAGAGTAACCACATCCTGGAGGATTGGGGGACTGGGGGTTAGAGGCTGTGCAGTGACGTGAGCTCGACTCAGCTCCCTCAGCCAAGGGTTCTCACACTCGGTGACTCTGCCTCCGGGGACATGTGGCAATGTCTGTAGACAGTTTTCATTTTCACAGTGGGGTGAGGGCTGCAACTGGCATTGGGGTTCAAAGTCAGGGATGCTGCTAAGTACCGCACAAGGCACAGGGCAGCCCCACGTCGAAGAATTGTCCTGCCCCATGAGTTGAAAGTGTGACGTTTAGAAAGCCTGGTGTCAACCCACGTCAGGAGATAAGACGCACCCTGCCCTGTCCCCTCCATGGTCACTGTGGAAGCCAGAACTGTCCACAGATTCCAGTGAAGGAGGGATTCTTTGTCTAGATGGTGTTCCACAGTTTGCAGAAAAGACACAGACACACATGCACAGACACACAGATGCGCACAAACACACACACACACACACACACACGCACACACAGAGTCATCTTCTCTGTCCTTCAAGTGGAGAAAGAGAAAATCTGGACTGTGCTCTAAAGCGATCCCCCAACTCCAGTGAGCAGAGTTCCCTCCCAAGTGAAAACTTCTCATGGGACACCTGAAAAGGACTTCCTTTCTGCAGGAAACACCATCCAAGTCATAACTGAGGGATAACAGACCCTCTTTCTAAAAATTCTTTTCGAAGTATGGTAAAATGCACATGACATAAAACTTCCCGTGGTAGCTGTTTAAAATGGACAGTTCACTGCTGTTCAGTATATTCGTATAGTCACACCCAGAACATTTTCGTCTTGCAAAACTGAAACCGTGTACCCGCTAACCAGTGACTTCCTGTTCTCCCCTCCCCCAGGCCCCACGAGCACCTTTCTGCTTCCCGATTCTCTGATTTTCAACAACTCTAGGTGCTGCATGTGTGCAGTCATATGACTGACTGGTTTTCCTGAAGATACTGTCCTCAAGGTTCATCCATGTCGTCACGTATCAGCCTTCCCTTCTCTTTTACAGTGAATAATGCTCCACCACGTGAGCTGCCACTTCTTTTTATCTGTTCACTCCTCCATGGAGAGACTTGGGGTGCTTCCCGCTCTTGGCTCTTGTGAATACTGCTGCAATGAAACTGGATGTGCAAATGTGCCTTTGAGACCCTGCATTCAGTTCTTGAGGTGGAAGTAGAACTGTTAGATCATATGGTATTTCTATGTGTCATATTTTGAGGAACCGCCATACTATTTACCATAGAGGTGGTCCCATTTTACATTCCCACCCAGAGTGCACAAGGATTCTCCTCTCTCCACATACACCCCAACAATAGATGCTGTTTTCTTCTGTTTTGAGAGTCAGCAACCTAACCGATATGAGGTGACCTCTCCTTGTGTTTTAAATTGCATTTCCCACGTTAGGAGATGCTGTCATTTCATATGCATGTTGGATATCTGCATATCCTCTATGGAGAAATAGTCAAGTCCTTGGCCCCTTCTTTGATTGGGCTGTTTGGTTTTGTTGTTGATTTGTAGGCACTCTTTATATATTCTGGGCACTAATCACTTATCAGAGGTAAGACTTGTAAACTTTTTCTCCCATTTCCTAGGATGCCTACTCCTATTATTGATTGTGTCTGTTGGTGTACAGATTTTTGACATTTTGATTAGTCCAATTTATACTTTTTTTCTTTTGTTGCCCATGTTTTTGGCATCATACCAAGAAAGAAATCGTTCACTATCATGAAGCTTCACATCTGTATTTTCTTTTATGGGTTTTATTTCTTTAGTTATGCTTAGATCTTTGAATCATGTTGAGTTAATCTGGATACATGGTGTAATCTAAGAGTCCATCTCCACTCTTTTGTATGTGGCTGTCCAGTTTCCCCAAAGCCATGTCTTGAGGAGACTGTCTTGCCCTGTAAGTGTTCTTGGCAACCTCATTGAGAATCATTTGACCACATATGTCAGGATTCCCTTCTGAGCTCCCTGTTTCTCTGCATTGATTGATATGTCTGTCCGTTTGGCAGTACTGGTCTGTTTTAATTACCGTGGCTTTGTAATATGTTTTGAAATCAGGAAGTGTGAGGCCACCAGCTTTGTTCTTCTTTTTGAATATTCCTTTTTAGGGGGATCTCTTGAGATTCTATATGAATTTGAAGGTACATTTTTCTATTTCTGCAAAAATGCCTTTGGGATTTTAATAGGGATCCCATTAATTCTGAAGATCACTTTGGGTACTTGACATCTTAACAGTAGCCTTCCAATTCATGAATACAGGATATATTTTAATTTGTATTTTCTTTAAATTTTTAGCAATGTTTTGTAATTTCTAGCAAACAAATCTTTTGCCTCCTCAGTTAAATTTATCCTAATGTACTTTATTATTTTTATTGTAAATGGAATTCTTTTCTTTTTTATTATTAATCTTTTACAATTTATTTATTTAGTTTATTTTAGAGGAAGAAGCATTTTACTAATTTTTTATTTAGTTGTTCATCTTGGTTGTTCTCCCATGGACCCAGGACGTGAACCCAGGTCCTTGGGATGTTTGTGGATTGTGATTGACCAAAGGTAATGGACCTAATCACTACTCCATTAGAGCATGACTATTTTTTTATTTTTAAATTAATCTTTTATCTATCTATCTGTCTATGTATTTAATTTTAAGCCCTGGGTCTCAAACTAAGATTGATGGCTAGTATAGCCTGTGCCTTAGCCTCCTGAGCTGCAGGGAAGTACCAGAATTGTTTTCCTAATTCTTTTTCAGATTGATCATTGTTAGTCTTTTGAAACACAGTTGATTTTTGTGCATTCTTGTATCCTCCAACTTTGCTGAATTTGTTAATTAGTTCTAAGATTTTAATTTTTTTCAATTTTATTTATTTTTATATTTTTAGTTTTTAGAGATCAAGCATTTTGTTTCATTTTATAAAATTTTATTAAAGGTTCATTGCATTATGACATTATACAGGTTTCAGGTGCATATACTACACATGGTAAAACCACGCAATGTTTGCTTTCTTCTCTCTGATTTATTTCATGAAACGCTGCCCGTCCATCTTGTTGCAGATGCAGAATTTCATCTCTTTTGAAACAGTTGAGTAGTATTCTGTTTTGTATATGCCTCACACCTTCTTTGTTCATTCATCTGTTTATGGTGGCTTATGTTATTTCTAGCTCTTGAGTATTGTAAATAATGCTGCACTAAACATGGGTTGTGTATGGCTCTTCAGATTAGTGTTTTTGTGGGTTTTGGGTAAATACCCAGAAGTGAGATAATGAAATCATATGGAATTTCTATTTTCTTTTTTTTGAGAAATCTCCATACTGCTTCCCATGATTTTGCAACAATTTATATTCCTGCCAGAGCATATAACATTCCCTTTTCTCTGCATCCTCATCAGCACTTGTTTCTAGTCTTTGGTTGATAGATAGTCTCACAATGAGATGATGTTTTGTTGGTAACCTATTTTACATCAAAAGCAAGTTATTTGAGCTTATTCCTATATTCCACATTTTTATAATCATCTTCTTACCCCCCTTACATGTTTTTGATGTCTTGTGGCTTCTAAATTGGATTTATTTTAATTTTATAAACACCCCATTAGTATTTTTTGCAAACTTGATTTAATTGTGATAAACTGACCTTTGTTTTTCTGAAAAGCTCTTTATTATACCTTCAACTCTAAGTGATAAACTAGCAGGACAGTGTATTCTTGGTTGGAAATTCTTTTATTTCTGCACTTTGAATTTATCATGGCATTCCCTTCTGGCCTGTAAAGTTTCTGCTGAGAAGTCCCCAACCTATGGGGGTCCCCTTGTATGTAACTTGTTTTTCTCTAGCTGCTTTTAAGATTCTCTCTTTATCTTGAGTCTGTCACTGAAATACAATATATCTTGGTGTATGTCTGTTTGGGTTGAGCTTATCTGGAAACCTTTGAGCTTCCTGGATATGGGTGTCTGTTTTCTTCTCTAGGTTATAGAAATGTTATTATTTATTCATTTAAGGTTTCTGACCCTTTCACTCTCTTCTCCCTTTGGAATTCCTTTGATGTGAAGGTAGTTCCTCTTGGTATAATTTCATAAATGTCTTCTGCAATCTTCATTTCTTTTCATTCTTTTTTTCCCTTTGCTTATACCTGCCTAGTTGCTTTCCCCTGTCCTATCTTCTAGCTCACTGATTCAGTCAGAAGCTTCTTCCAGTCTTCCATAGAGTCCCTCTATTGTGTTTTTTCATTCAACTGTTGTGCTCATTATGAATTGTTTGGAATTTTCTCCTATTTCTGTCTTCGTTGTAGATCTTATTTTGTTCATCCATTGTTTTCCTAATTTTAACTTTGCTTTGAAATCTTCAGATAGTTTACGTAATTCTGTTGCATTAGGATTTTTCTCTGGGGTTTTGCTTTGATCCCTCATTTAGGGTACCTTATCTATCTCTCCATTCACTTGGTACTTTGTGTTTGTATCTATGTATTTGGCTAAAGGGTTTTCTTTATCGGTCTTGATCTAGTGTTAGGATTTCAGGTTGCAAAGTATAGACCTGAGGGTAGAGACTCCAGCTGTGGGACTTGAGGGCTTTAGACTTTAGACAAGCATGCAGGTTAGCAGTGGCCCCAGGTGTGGGCGGGGAGGCTGTTTGGAAAACAGCTGGAACCTCTCTTAGGATCCTCCCTGAGAGAGCTGCTTAGGTCCTGCAGAATGTTCTACAAGTCAAGCTTTGCAGTGAAGCACTCAGCTACCTGGGTCAGAGTTGCAGGCCCTGCCTGCATGCTGATACTTTAAAAGAGTGCTGCCTTTGTAGCTTAGTGCTCTGTAACCAGAAGGAAGTGTCCCTAGGCCCACCGATGGTGGAGGGGCAGGACTTCTTGCCTCTGACTCTGACTCCAATATGGCGCCCTCCAGTGTAGGTACCAGGCAGGCGAAAGAGAGCCTGGGGAGGATGCACATCAGCCTATTTCTTCACTGAAAAGTTATTCCTCCTTTTCATTCCTCTCCCTGAAGACTTTAGTTCAACAAATGAAAATCCTTCAGTTAGGTCTGAGCTCACTTGATCCATTGGCCCCCCTGCTCTCTGTCCTGTTCTCCTTACTCCCCGGAGTCCTATTGTTCTCCAGAGGGAAGCCTCTGTTTCCCACATCAGATGCTCCCCTGTCAGGTGCGGGTCCCAGGTGCAGGGAAATCCTTATGATGTGGAGAAACCCTTCAGTCCCTGAGAAGATGCTCCATATTCCTGGTGTCCCTCCTGACCTCGGTTCACGGTGCCTGAGCAATGTTCCTGGGGAGATGGTATCTTGGCTTTTCCTACCCTTCCAACGCTTTCTCTCACTTTTCTTTTGGAGGTGTTTAGTCCGCCAATCCCCAGTTCCTTTTTTGAAGGGCATCATTTGTATCTAGATGAAGTTTTGTTGTGTCTGCGAAGAGAAGGCGAGCTTGCCATTTTGGGTGGAGTCTCCCAACAGACTTTTTTTTTAATTGAATTATTTGGGTTTTGTACATAAACGATCATGTCATCTCAAGCAGAGATAATTGTATGTCTTCCTTTTCAATTAGGATGTCTTTTTCTTTCTTTTTCTTGCCTCATTGCTCTGGCTAGGATTTCGAGGCCACATTGACAAGAAGTGGTGAAAGCAGTCACCCTTGACTTTTTCCTGATCTTAGAGGAAAAAGCTTTCAGTCTGTCACCACTGGGGATTTCTGGCTTGTGACTCAGTCTTCCTTGCTCCTAATTCCCTATTCTGCCCTCTTGAGAATCTTCTGGGCCTGTCAAAGAGGAGAATATGGCGCGTGGACTCCTGTCAGTGCGAGCCCCTGAATAGAACAAGGATGCTTGATGACAAAGGCTGCAGGGGTGTACACGCACACACAGACACGCACACGTGCACACGGGTGCATGCGCACACATGTATGCACACACGGGAATTCCATTTTGGGTGGACACAAAAGCTCTAGGAAACTCCCACCAGAGTTTGCAGAGGCTGAAGAGGGAGTCCCCCAGCAGAGCCTATGGGGTGAGGAAGTCCCCTCCTGACTCAGAGGGCGGCGTGTGGAAATGTATAGGTTCTGGAATGACCTCAGAGTCTAAGGAGAAAGCCCTGCTTTCTGAGGGCCCTGTGCTTCCTCAGGAAGGGGAGGAAATGCCTAGTGACAGGAGCAGGTGGCCCTCGAGTATATGGCTGTGGACTCTACCCAGGAGTAGTGGGGCGCGCGGCCCTGTCAGAGGCGCCTGTACAGAGAAGGGGCGATGGAGGACTCTGGGAAACTGCTCTCCTGGGGCATCTGCTTCCAAACCAGAAGTGACTTCCTGTTTGAACAGGAAGATGATGTGTGGCTGGAGACAGAGATGCTAAGGAACTCCTGTTCTGGAGGAAAGCCCTGTCAGTGTCAGAGGGCCCCCGCGTCCTGACTCCAAGCACCCCGAGAAGGCACAAGTCTCGGGAGGGACCCCCACGCTGCGTGGGCTTCAGCCGCAGGACAGCCTCGCATGCCCACGGGGTCCACCCAGGAGCGCACGGGGCCCACCAGAGAGGGATCCCTACGGGCGAGCTCTGTGGCCGGGGCCTCAGTGGACGCTCTGCGCTGGCAGGACTGCACAGGGGCCAAGGCCAAGTGCAGGACCCCTGTGGCCGGGGCTGCGGTCAGAGGACCACCTTCCACCTGCACCGTGTGCCCACCCTGGGAAGAGACCACTCAGTGTGGGGCCCGCCGCTGGAACAAAGGTCTGGGTGTCCACCAGAGGGCCCAGCAGAGTGCCCCGCAGGAGTGGGGCTGTGGGAGGGACTGCACCCAGTGCTCTGCCCGCAAGAGGCCCCAGAGGGGCAAGCCAGGTCCTGAGCCGTGTGGCGGAAGCAGTTCATTGACTCCCCAACACGCCAGTGGGGAGAGGCCCCCAGAGTCAGGCTGTGCACACAGGCAGCCTCGGCGACTGGTCCTGGTGGGACGTAAAGCTCTTCTCCATCACGCATTGCTCGTAGTGACCTGGGTAACGCACGTTCTCCTCGCTTGGGGCTGTGCTGCTCCGGAGGTCACCGGTCAGCACAGAAACGCTGCTTCAGAGGCAGCCTGTGCTGGCGCTGCTTTGGCCGGGAGGCCTGCTGCCCCTTCTCCGCTGGTCAGCCGAGCTCACACCAGAAGCAGAGCTCTGTGCACGGGATTCGGCAGGGGCAGGTGCCCAGGGGAGAGGAAGTCCCAGT
This sequence comes from Solenodon paradoxus, assembly GCA_004363575.1. Lineage (NCBI taxonomy): Eukaryota > Metazoa > Chordata > Mammalia > Eulipotyphla > Solenodontidae > Solenodon > Solenodon paradoxus. Next base: position 46,667 of record RJWH01004569.1, on the reverse strand, counting down.
CCGCCTCCCGACGGAACCGCGTGCTTCTGCGTGGATCGGCCACTTTGTCCTCCGATTGTGCTTTTTTCCATCGACACGGATGTGCTCACACGAGAGCCGCGTTTTGTCACTGATTTCACCCAGCGTTGCCTGCGGGCCAGATGTGCACTTGTCCCTGTGTTGTCTCTAGACTCTCCTGCCCAGGAAATGGGTTTCCTAGGACCTTCCTGCTGTATGGGAGTCTCAGCCGTCACTGTGTCGCTTCCCTCATCGGGGGCCTTTTTCTCTCTGCTTTGCTCTCCTGACAGGCCTGCTTACCAGTTGGGCCCAGCTCAGCACAGGTCCCTCTGGCCCCACCCTGCCAGCCACTATCAGTCACTCCTGCCCTGGGGTGAAGTCCACGTCCCAGGACCTCTGGGAAACATTTTTTTTTCTTCGTCAGCTCTAGCACTTCTGCTTACCTGTTATCCCCTCAACTGGGATCTCCTACGTCTCCTGAGCTGGGGTGAGCCAGGCTGTGGCCCCAGGTCCCCACCCCTCCTCTCTGCTTCTTAACCCCTCCCCAGAAAAGTGACAGAACCCCTATGCCACAGTTCTCACACCTGCAAAATGAGTGCAACAGCTGTGCCTCCGTTAAGATGGCTGTGAGAATGGAGAGGGCGTGTGTGACCCTGTGGCTCTCTCAGGAATCATCACCCTAGAGGGTCATGAATGGGCACAAAATCCCCCTTCCCCTCAGGAGTACAGGGCCTGGCATCCTGTCATCCCTCAGTCAGCCATGTGGCTGAGACCATCAGGTGGGACATGGGAAGACTCGCCCCGCCTTCCCATGCTGCCCTGCACACCTGGGCCCCAGGGACCGTGTTTGGGTGAACATGAAACACGAAGACGTGACCTTATTCTTTCTTGCAGGTCAGGAACCGTGGCCAGGTGCTAATTCATGTGGGTTTCTTTGGACCCTGAGAAGCAAAGTGGTATGAAGGCAAAAGGCAGCCACATGCCCCGCCGATGTTCCTGGGAACATGTGGCATCTATAATTAGTCATTCTAATTTACATGAGTGGCATTCTTATTCTTGTGCTGGAAACTGCCCCGTGTCACCCTGTCCTTGTCACACTCTGCAGGGGCTTGCCCACTGCTCCCCCCCCCCCCCCGTCCCTCTCCTCCCCTTCCCCCCCTTTCCGCCCCCCTTCTCGTTGGAGAGGAAAGCAGACCTCTCGAGGCCAGGGCTGTGGGAGTGACTCCCATCCTGCAGGGTGCATCGCACGGTTGCCTTTGAGCTAACAGTCAGCAGCTCTGACAAGGAAGCCTCCCTGGGAACCACTCTTCTGAGCCATGATCTGCTCCCCTGCCGGCTGGGGATGAGGCTGCGAAAGCGAAGCGGGGCTGTCACTTTGGGCCCGTACCCTGCATGCATGGCGCGGGACGAGGCAGGGCCTGTCGCGGTGTGAAAGTAACCAGGCTATTTTGGACCGAAACTATGATTAGGTCTCCTGGATGTTGCTGAAGACTAGAAAATATTCCGCACGCCCACGTACAGATTGAACACTGAACAAACTTGCAGGCAGCACGAATCCTTCTCAGTCATTCTCAGGCATTTAGCAAGTGCCTCCTGTGTGCTCAGGATCAGCAGGGCACTGTGAGGACTCTAGTTTCTTGGGTCCTGGTGAGTGTCCCGGGAGCATGGTTCATGGGAAGGAAGCAAACCCCCCGTGTCCAGTGATTGCACAGCACAGGGACTCATCCGCATACTTGTCCTTGTCACAGCTACTCCACGTGGTGACCTCACCAACAGGGCAGGTGTGTCTGCCTGTGGGAGCCTCAAGCCCAATGCTGGGGCCTTGATGTCTGGCATTGTGGGGTCAGCAGGGCCTCAAGGAAAGGGTCCCCACCCGCCGTGTTCTCACTGCCTTTCCTGTGTGTGTCTGCGTCCCAAGCCCATCATTTTATGAGGACAGGAGTCCTATGGGATTAGAGTCCACCCAGTGACCTCACGTGAACCTCTGTAAAGATCCTCCGCCCAAATAAGGTCACTTTCTGGGGTGCTGGGGTGAGGACTCCAATGTGTCTTTTTTGTGGGGGAACACAATGCATTTCAAGGCAGCGGGAGAGATCACCCAGTGGCGGGGGTCACATGACTTTTTGCCGTGGGGCGTGGGGCTCCAGCTGCTGTCCTGAGACCCCTCTCACAGACCAGGCCTGGGGATGGGGACCAGAGGTGGCCCAGCTGGCGGGTCTGCGTGGCTGCGTGGCTCCGGTGCTAATGTTGAGCTCTGTGGGAGTTTCTGTTGGGTGTGAAATCCTTTGCATCAGGTTCTAAAACGTTGTCGTTGTCGTAGTCACATGGAGGTTGAGTAGAAGAACCAGTTCAAAGCAGGGGGTGGGGGCAGGGGTGATGAGGAGGCCTGAGGGGAGGACTTTGAGCCAGTTGCTCACTCTCTGCATCTCGAGGGTACATCCCCAGGGGGTTCAAAGTCACACATCAGGCTGCTGATAGAGGATTCCTAGAGGTGATATCAGTAGGCAGAGGGCCCTCTGGGTGGAACACCAAGGAGACTGACTCACAGCTGCTCCTCCGGGGAGGCCCCAGCCTCCAGCTGGCACATGGGGCTCCCGGCAGAGGCCACAGCTGGGTTGATGTGAGGTCACCCCACAGCTGGGTAAATTGAGGGGTAGCATGATGCTGTCCTGAAGATGGTGCTAGATTTGAGCTTCCTACTTTGCAGGGATGCCCAAGGGATGCCCTTAATTCTGGGGTGTCCTCCTGCAGGGGCTCCTGGTGGGACACGCTTGTGATGCCAGACCAGCTTCTGTGTATGTGGGGTCCTGCATTCCTTGACCCCAAAGCCTCAGCCACATTCCTGGATCCCCCCAGGGGTCACCACGTAGGGTGCTCACCCCGAGGCCTGAGGCCGGAGTCAGAGAAGAGCTGTTTGGGCGGGACAGGCAGTGGCGGGGATGTCCTCGCCAGGACTGTGAGACCACAGGAGAACGACTGCCCACAGCTCGTTGGTGCGCGGTGGCCTGGAGGCTCTGAGGCACGCAGGGCTCCTCGGGCCCAGAAACCTGCAGCTTCAAAGGGCCCACCATGTGCCCCCAAATCTACTCCTCCTCCCCCAATCCCACCACTCCAGGCGCCAGTACTGCCCTAAAAACCCCGGTCTGATCATGTCCCTTCTCTACAGGACTTCCCGCTGGCTGCCGTCAGGGTGGTCAGAGTGACGTTAGACTCCAAGTCTCATGATCATCTGCCGCCTTCAGCTCGTCTCCTCCCTGCACCCCAACTCACGCTTCCCTGGAGGCTCTGAGGCCTGCCTCCCCGCCTCCTCTCTGCCCTCTGTCACCTGGCTCTCCCATCACCTGGAGAACATTTTTGGAGCTCCCTGAGCCCTGTCTCTCCCTCCAGCCCATCCCACCTTGCAGTGATGTCTGTGCACCACGGACCTACGCGCTCTGGGGGCACGCTTCCCTGCTCCAGGCCTGCTCGCTCCCACCCAGAGGGACACTCAGTGTGAGAGTCCCAGTTAAACAGCACAGCCCAGTTGCTAAAAGAGTGGAGAACTAGCCTTAACATGACCTCAACCAGCTTTCCTCTAGGAGGAGAGGGTCCTCATTTAGCCAGGGGCAGGTGGTAGGGTGTTCATTCACCGCTTCGCTTGGGGCCGTGCCGGGTGGGACCGTCGCTCAGAGGAGTGTCTTTGGCATCTGCAGCAACCAGAGCAGGGTGACTTCAAGTCCCAGTGGGCGGATATCGGCCTCCTCCTGCCTTTTAAGTCCACACATCTGGTGAGCAAACTTTCAACAACCAAAGTCTCCCGCTGTGCATCCGATTCCCAGCTGCGATCTGTTTTCTGTGTCACAGAGCGGTGCCCAGTCCTGCCGCACCTGCAGTCTGGGAAGGGCTCCCCAGCAGGCCTACCAACCTTGGGGCAGCGAGAGCTACAGAAATTTGGAAAAAGCCTCTCTTACTGGAAAAAAAGCAGGAGGAAGATGAATTGGACAGTGACACGTCAGAATTATGGTCATTCAAAGGAGGGTGTGCTTTGGGTTGTAAGTTAGAACACAGATGTCAGAGACAACTAGCTCACAGAGGGCCCCTTTGCAAGCCTCCCAGAGACCAGACAGAAGGAAGCACAATGGTGCACTATCTTGTGGAGAAGATAGGTGGTAAATTGCACTTTCCAGGTGGCCCTGACAAGGTCTCCTGTCCCTCATGTCCTGTCTGAAGGGTGGGCTGTGACTATGTGGGAGCAGTGCTCTGTGACTGGGGCGGGGCCACCCCAGCCTCTCTCTGGGTCATGGACAGAGCCCAGTCGCCATGCTAGAAGGAAGCACAGTGCACCCGCGGAGGCTGTGGGAACCCCAGCAGCACCTGCGCTGACAGCCAGCCACGGGCAGCGCCAGATGCGCAGTGGGGAAGAGGAAGCCTTCGGATGTCGCAAACCCAAGCCGCTGGCCACATCTGCCCTTGAGACCCCGAGAGAGAACCACCTGGCTGAGTTCAGTCAGCCCAGAAGCAGAGAAATGAAAATCTAGTGCTCACTGTGACTGCTGGTTGCTGTCTCTGGCCCCTAAGCTTGGGGGACATTCACAGGGCAGCAGTAAGTGACCAGCTGCGCTGTCAGTGGTGCTCGGAGGAGGCAGGCCAGCCACACAAGCATGGGGGGTTTGAACTAGCTGCAGACCTGTGACACTTTATCTGCACGCAGGATATGCACATGCGATGCCTGAGTGGCCTGCCCTGCTTAACTGCCTGCCTTGCTCTCTGAGATGGGTGGGTGTGGGGTGTATAGAAATGCAAAACACAGCGGAGCCCAGGTCCCAGAGACAATGGTGTGTTCCTTAGTTAGGCAGGTATTATTAGGTATGTTTATCCGAAAGGAAAACTCTACAGAGTAATACATCCACGGATTTCTATTCTTCCCCCTTTGCAGGCCTAGCTTTTATTTGGAGCCCAGCACCAATTCCCAAACTGCAGTGTCTAAGTGCTTCTGAGAGCTGCGCAGATGGACGGCCAAGGGAATCCTGCGATGGGGTTTTCTCTCCAGCTCCCCAAATTTTAGAGATCCAGTTTTGTGAGTCCTAAAACTTTTAGATTACGGAGGCTCCTTGAAGGGAAAGAATCTATTTTATGGCTCTAGAATGTGGTCCTGAGCCTTGGGAGGCCCAGGGAAGCCAGGGGCCTTGCAGGTAACCTGGTTTAACCTCCAGGTAAATCCACCTTTGAGCCTGTAAATGACAAGGCTGGCCTTTGAATTTGTGTTTTTCAGGGGAAAAGACTGAGGTCATCCTGTGACAGGACAGTCTGCCTGTTTGGTGGGGAAGGGCAGGCCCTGAGTGCAAGCAATGGAAGGGACGTCTTCTGCAGAAGGCAGTGCATGTGGCCCAGTGCCCCTGCGTTCCCGCCGCAGGTGACCCTGCCAGGCCACCTTTCCTGACCTGCCCTCCAGAGGCTGCTGCTCCTCGAGGACTGCTCGAGTCCCTTCCCCTCCCAGAGTCCTAGCTGCTTCCTTTTTGCTTTCATGGGAGGGCAAAGGGCATTAGCCTGGGCCTCTAATTCCCTTCTCCTGACCTTGAAAGCATTATATGAGGGGGACAGGGAACCGTGGTCATTCTGCTATTGACAGGTGGCCTTCTCTTCCTTCTGGAAGAGCAATAGGCCCCGCTGACCTGGGGGCCGCCTGCTCCCCACCCGACGCCCAGGATCCAGGGAGCCCTGCTTGCTCCCCTTCACCCTCCCTGATCCACCCAGCTCCCTTGTGGGTGAATATCACCCTTTCCCCTTGCTGGAGCCCTGCGGGGAAGAACTGAGGGAGGTGAGCTCTCTCCCACCACTCAGACTAAGCCAGATGGCTCGTTTGTCTCCCAGGGCCCAAGTGAGGGACTTGTAGACATTTGGGGTATTAAAGTCTCTTGGGGAGCCTATTAAAATGCACATTCCGGAGTCTTCCTCAGAGCTGGTGTGTGGTCCCCTCTGCCTGGAAGTGCCTCTGCAGGTCTGAGCCCTTCCTGATAACATGGTGACTGGTGGGTGCCAGGAACTGCTGTCTCTGGGAAGATGCCTGGCCACCAAGAGCATCTGGCATCAAGGTGCAGGTGCAAGGAGAAGAGTTTGGCCCCAGTGCAGGGGCAGCTCCGACTTGGACCCTAGTAAATCAGTACGCATGACCTTTTACATCAGGTTGCAGCTGGGCATGTCCTCGTGGAGTAGCAGTTAGGTCTGCTGCCTCTGTCCGGCCCAGTCCGCATGCATCCCAAGGACCCAGGTTCATATCCTGGGGCTGGAGCAACCACCAAGATGAACAACTAACTAAACAAATAAATGCTTCTTTCTCCTCTCTCTTCCTGCATTCCTGTCTCTGCTCGTCTTCATTCCTGCCTCCACCATTCCTTAAAAAAACAAAAAACAAAAAACCAGATCAGGTTGCAGCTGGGTGCCAAGTGGCCCCCAAGCAGTGCCCCCAGGAGCTCTGATTTGGGGAGGTCCGGTGCTGGGGGCAATTGGCACTACCTGTCCAGGAGACTGGATTCAAGAGCAGACGGCGGGGATGCAGGTGTGGGATGGGGGAAGAGTGCCTTCTTCACCCGGCTCTTTCGAGCAGCTTTCTGAGGTTTCAGCGGCGGACACGGTAAGCTGCGGGCTGTGAAGTGCGGACCACACGCCTCTGAAAGCATCTTCCAAACAGAGGTAGCAAACAGCACCCCACAGGGTCCCCCTCTTCTGGAACCTTCCCTGGTCCCTGCCGCACCCTTGGTGTTGCTATGGTTACACAGAATTTCCTAGTTCTCCAGAAATGGAAGCGCACAGCGCGCACCCGGGCGTCTGCCTGCCTTCCCCAGCACCTGCACCCCAGACTCCATGTTACAACGCTGTCTGTCATGCGACACGCATGCTGTCTTCCCTGCTGGTGGGGTCCGCTGGCTACGCTTTTGTCTAGAATTTTTCATTCTCTGCAGGAGGAACATGTCTGTGGTTTCCTCCCACCCCTTGCCCTCTCTCTCTGCTTCCATGTTTGCTTTTAGCCTCAAGGTAATACTGGTCTCATCCAAGTTGGGAAATAGTCACGTTTTTTCAATTTTCTGGAAGTTTTTTGGTCTTCGTATTATTTCCTCCTTAAATGCTTGGCAGAACTAACGTGGACCTGGCATTTGTTCCTGAGGGAAGGTTTTTAGCTGTACATTACTTTGCTAGGTAAAGTCTTTATTCCTTTGCCTGACAAAAGTACTGCATACGCTGATGGGGTTAAACCCATCTGGACAAACCTGGTGAGGCTATTTCTTCTTCAGAGGACTTGATAATTTGTGTCAATCAAGGAATCTGCCTTCACTCTGCACTGTCTGCTTTCAGGTGTAAAGGTGCTCCTAACATTCCCTGACTATCTTTTGAACATCTGTCTTTGGTCCCCACTTCTGTCCTGATTTTGATAGTTTGTGTTGCTTTCTTTCCTGATTGGTCCCATGTATTGGGAGAGGCTTATCATTTTAGTGATCTCTTCAAAGAAATAGTTTTCAGTTTCATGGATTTTATCTACTGAGTTTGATGATTCTACTTTGATCATTACTATTTCCTTCTGGGTTCAACTTGGTCTTTATTCTTTGTGCTTTTGTTGTGTTTGTTTTTGAAATGAAAGGTGTGGGCAGGAACGAAGGTCCACAGAGGCCGGCAGGAAGAGAGAGGAGGAAGAAGCATTTCTTTATTTTATTTAGTTGTTCATCTTTGTTATCTCCTGGCCCCAGAATGCGAACCCGGGTCCTTGGGATGTGTGTGGACTGTGCCGGCCTTGGGATGTGTGTGGACTGTGCCGGCCGGAGGCAGGTGACCAAGGGCATTCTTGTTCTTTAGTTTCTTAGAGGGGATGCTGAGGTCACTGATTAGCAACAATTACTCTTTTAAAAATATAGGCATTAATGTTGTAAACTTTTTCTGAACACTTTTTTTTAAATGAGAGGTATAGGCAGGAGTGAAGTTGAGCAGGCCGATAGGAAAAAAAGAGGAGGGAGAAGCACTTTATTTTATTCAGTGTTTATCATTGATTGTTTCCCCGGCCTGGGTCTTGAACCAAGGACCTTGGGATGTGTGTGGACTGTACCTGGATTAACCCACTATGCCGCAGGGGTGCGCCAGTTGTCTGCAAAAAGCTTTTGTTTTTGTTTTTTTTTAAGAGGAAAAAGGAGAGCAGGAAAGAGGATTATTGTTTGCTTTTTAGTTTCCGTATGGTTCCCCCCACTCTCAGTTCCCTGCCTTGAACCCGGGCGCTTGGACCGTACGTGGTCCACACCCAGCGTCTCAGACTGCGCTCAGGGTGCCCCCAAGCACTGTGTTCGTGGCGTATTCGTCAGTTCAGGCTGCCATACCACACACACTGGGGCCTCAGCCTCTGAGATGCCCTTTCTCACAGCTCTGGAGGCAGGAAGTCCAACGTCCAGATGTCAGCGGGGCTGGTTTCTGGGGGACGCTCGTCCTGGCTGTCTGGCACGCGCTTCTTGCCGCGTCCTCACAGGGCCTGTGTGTGGAGAGAGGGCCCCGGTGTCTCCCTCTTCTCCACGCCTGTCAGATTAGAGCCCCACGGTGAGGACCGCATTTACCTCTAGCAACTTTCCAGAAGGCCCGGGCCCCCGGCGCAGACCCATCCATGGGCTTGTGACTCCGTGGTGGATTCTGGGGAAGCACAACGCGGTCCGTGACAAACGGTGCTCCCAGTTCTCACACAGTCGCTCACTTTCCTCCCGTTCAAACTGCTTTCTCTCTTCCCGGTGCTTTCTTCTTTGACCCAGGGGTATTTAGAAATGTGTCATTTATTTTCAAAATAAGTGAAGATTTTCCAGATGTCTTTCTCCATGGAGTTGTCATTTAGTTCTGTCGTAGCCAGAGAACATCCTCTGAATGATCTGAAGCCTTTAAAGTGTATGGGCGCTGATTTTCTGGTCAAGAATATTGACTTCTCTTGACAAATGTTCCAGTGCTCTTGCGAAGAGTGTACATTTTTCTGCTGCTGGGGTAAAATGCTGGACAAACGTCCGTCAGGTTGACTGGGCTGATAATGTTCAAGTCCGAGGCCTTCTTGCTCTTTCTCTATCTACTTGTCCCATCAATGATGGATAAACGGTAGGTGCGCCCTGGTGGAGCAGTGGTTGGGTCTGCTGCCTCCGGTCCAGTGCAGGTTACAAACATCCCCAGGACCTGGGTTCACGTCCCGGGGTCTGGGGGAAACAACCAACAGATAATTAAAGAAAAACAAAATGAATGACAGATTCTTCCTCCTCTCTCTCCCTGCCTGCCTACTCATCTTTTTTCCTGCCTGCACCTTTCCTTAAAATAATAAAGAAAAGAAAAGTAAAAGGGCTGCTGAAATGCCCAACTATGATCGTGGATTTGTCTATTTCCCCTGGCAATTCTCATGGCTTTACTGCATGTGTTCTGAAGCTCTGTTATTAAGTGAACCCTCGTTCAGGTTTGCTACGTCCTTCTGGACAGATGCCCTTTCTACTCCAACATGGGGTGCGTGTAAAACAGACTTCATTTGTTTCCTCACTCTCAGGGAGTTTCATGCTTTTCTGGCTTGAGAGTGAGCCGGGAACTCTTATTTCATATATCAGGTCCATTTTATTTGTATTGTTTCAGACAAAAGGGTAAAGCCAGTCTCTATTACTCCTTCTTGTTTGGGAGTGAACATTTCCATTTTCTTTTAAAATTGAAAATACTCTTCCGATGATAAGATTTGTTCACAGCCGTTGTTCCAGAAAAGAACAATATAAATAAGAAAGCAGAAGTCACTCCTAATGCCATCACTTATCCATAGCGACTGCGAGTTATTTGGACTTTATTCTGTCATCGTTTTTTCTGTGCATATGTGTGCAGATAACAGGGTCACAGAATCACTCGCAATACATCCGATGTGCAAAGAAAACAGAGTTTATTTTCCTGTTTAATTAATCTGATCTCTCTCTCGAGGCACCATCTGCTGGGTAAGACACGGGGCTCATTGGGGGACAGTTCATTCTAGTAACCTCCGTCATATACATTGTTTTAAACAGTTCTTTGAGGAACTCAGGGTTACTAGGCTGACTATTTGTGGTCAGTCAGATTCCCACCGCTCTGGTACTTGAAACTGTGTCTGGGTGTTTTGGGGTGGGCTGCAGGATTTTGGGTTCTCTTGGTAGCCTGGAAGAAGGGGTCTTCTGGTTCACAGCCATTAACCAGGCTCTCCTTCCCTTGGGCGGCTCCAAGGAGTGTCAACTGTGGAGGGACAATGATGAGAGCCCCTGGTCCCTGAGGATTTTGCTTTTATCCCTTGTGCGTAGGGAAGGTGTTGAGCATGACTGACATGGGGTCCAGAGAAAGTGTGTGGGGGGATTAGAGACAGTAGAGGGGGCTTTTCAGAGTCTTACTGTAAAGGGGAGGGGAAGGAGTCGAGAGTGTTTGGTTTTTAAAAAATGATTTAGTCACTTATTTAGAGGAAGGAAGCAGGCAGGCATAGAGATAAGCAGGCAGGCAGGAGGAAGAGAGAGGAGGAAGGAGCAGGAAGAAGCACTCACCATCCACTTAGTTGCTCATGTTGGTTGTTCCCCGCACCCCCGCCCTGGTCCTGGGATGTGAACCCAGGTCTTGGGCTTCACGTGAATGGCACCCTCTGTAGCTGCAGACTTAGCTGCTAAGCTATCACAACGTGCCAAGAGATTTTTTATGGAAAAGAGTGGAAGTTATCCAGTCGAGGGGAAGTGGGGTTGGTGGTGGCAGAAAGTGGCCGAAGTGGGGGCACCTGGGTGTGGACACCGGACAGGCTGTGGGGCACAGCCAGGCTCCCACAGAGCAGGGGGCAGGGCAGATGTGAAGGGAAGCCTGTCAGTGTTCTCCTGCAGCGGCTTCTGTTTCTCAGGAAGCAGGAACGATCCCATCAGCTGAAAGGGGAAAGGAGTGCTGGAGAGCGGAGTGGAAATGCAGGAGGCCTGCCTGTGGGCCCCAGGGGCGCTGAGTTCCCCTCCGACCGGCCACCAGGCTTCACAGGTGCTGGTGCAGCGTCACTGTCTCCAGGCTCAGGGTGCAGGTCAGTGGACCTGAGGAGGGCGGACCTCAGCCAGGCACATAGGGGCCCTCCCGGAGGTGAGGGCACAGGGAAAGGGAGGGGCCAGGGGCAAGGGACACTGCAGCATTTTGCCACATATAACGTGCACCCATGTTTTTGGCCCAGACTTTCAGGAAAAAAAATCTTTCGTTTAAATTTTTCAATTCAAATTTTATTTTAATTTTTTAGGTTCCTGTTTTTTTTTTTTTTTTTTTTTTTTTTTTTTTTTTTTTTTTTTTTTTTTTTGTACTATTAAGTAATTTTAGCATTTTTTTTCAATGTATTTATTTTTATTTAGTTGTTTTCAGTGGTCGTTCTCCCCCGGCCCTGGGTC